>JABCPV010000627.1:0-13940 GCA_016584345.1 Suillus ampliporus | reverse complement strand
GGAAGCGACTGACGGGATAGGATATGCCCTAATGTTCCAATGGTATTCATGAACGCGATCGCGACTGCTTGCTTGGAGCTGGAACGAGCAAACGTGTTACTGATCCATGTCAACAAGACGACATTTGCGACCTGGGCTTGGGCCATGAAAAAACTGGTCAAATGATGAGATAGGGCAACATGAGTGATATACGAAACAGCACTGACAGTGAGATGTAGCGAACAGTGATATTCATTGTGGACATAGCCATAACATACCCAATGGTCAGCATCGTCAACGCAAAGACCAGGTGCCCAAAGCGTTCACGCGTCGCGTCAGAGTGACTGGAAAAATGTAAGCACTTCCCATTCACCGAGGGTAAGTTGGAATTTCAATAAGGCCTACCGTGCGACAGTGACTGCAGTGACTGAGCTCATAAGCCATGGTGGTGCGCAAAGTATAAGAGTGATCGTAGGCGAGTACCCCATTGTGGCCGCCAATGTCGGGAAGAACATGTTAAACGACAGAGATGCAGTAGAGCAAGACAATGCTATGCCAATCCACCACGCTCTCCAATCTGTGATCATCGAAAGGAGATCGGAAGAGCCACCAGATAGCTTAGGTTCAACTGAACCGTGACCTTTTGAATCTTCTTCCATCCGCGTTTGAGCAAGGGCATGCTCTGCGGGAGTGAGCCAACGGGCAGGGCTCGAAGGAAAATCAGGGAGTATGAATATCCCGCAGATGCCTACAACGACTGTCAAATAGCCCTCTACGAAAAACAGCCACCTGAAAGTAGTCAAAATCTAAGTCAAAATGTGCCGGAAAAAATGTCTGTTACATACCTCCAGCAGCATAACCGAGAAATCCTTCCATAGTCGCCAGAATTCCAGATGCTAACAGCGAACCAAAGGCATTACTAAAACCGATTCCTGCCGTGAAGAATGCGGTCCTGTACCCAAGCTCCTCTCGCTTATACCTGCACCAATTTAGCAAGATCGTCTGTCGTGTGAACTTGGGGGATGTACCATCTTGAAAGCAGATAGACAGCACCAGGATAAAACGTCGCCTCTAAAAATCCCACAAGAAAGCGTGAGGAGAGTGCTTGGTAGTAGCTGCGAGGATGTATATCAGTGTTTTAATCGTGCAGCGCTGTACAATACACCAACGTCGTGGATATCCCTTCATTACGAGTTGCCGTCCATTTTAAATTCGCCGCAACAAGTAGAATTAAGACAACACAACACACCGATGAGTGTGGTGAGAAGACCCCAGACCGACATACAACTCGATAGATACAGCGATGGCTTCGAAATGCGACTGAGTATCAAATTTCTGCCACCACAGTTCAGAGATGATTGCTGAAAGCTCAAATTACTCACGATGGTGTTTGCATAAAGAGATAGCCGATGAATAGACTGCTGATCAACGTATTGAATTGTGCACCCTTCATGCCGAGGTCTTCCTCGAAACCACGAAGCCTTGCGGCACTACGGACAAGAAAAAATATCAGCCAGAAGCACAGCTAGATACTCCTTGCAGAATGTCTTACGCAGCGTTATTTCGATCCATCTGGTCGTCGCAATAGAACTTCACAGGCGGAGACGGTACAGACAACTGATGTTACGCACCTGATTCAACACGTAAATCAGAACAAGATACGCTGCTCTGAAATCCAACTTCCGCAGCAGATTTCTCTCCAAAACCTTCCTAGAGAGGGACTCTGGGTCGTCATTGGTGATGCAGGATGTACCGTAGGTAGATGGCGTGGAGTCGCCGATCTCTGAAGGCAACAGCAACCTACTCTCACTAGCACGTTGAGAGGACATGCCAAATGCTTAGAGACTCACAAGAGCGTGCTACTAGTATGCTTTATAGAAGGAACGACCGTCTTCCTTCCGAATCCGATATTGTCTGCCTAAGGAAGACTAGTATCTTCGCTTGCCTCCAGCTCTAACGCTTTCATTTTTAGATGCATTGCTCCAAGATAAGCCTCAGTAAGTTGATCACCGTGACACGGCCATAGCCGTTTCTCATTGGCCGTTGTTGACAGCAAGGATGGTGAGTTTATCCACATGCAGGATGTCCGATCGGAAATCAGCGCTCAGCGTTGACGTTGAAAAAGCGGGCCATGAGCCATATTTCCGGTTGGCTGAACTTGTACCGGTACGTACTAACCGGCTGTATGTAATTACGTGATCTGCAGTGTCTGTCTTGCTCCCGGACCGGGATTATTGTTCAGCGGCAAACTTTACTTGCCTTTGATCAATAGGTCCATGAGGTTGTTGCAATGGTGATAGGGATATGGATTGGAGTTCCTATCAGCAACGCGACGCTTACACCGTAAGCGTCGCGCCATCATGTTTTCCTCAGCTTGTATATCTTCTCAACGTTCAAGTTGAATCCAGAACGTGCCGGTTCTGTTTAGCTTTACGTCTCTCTCTCGGTGTTTCTCGTATTGGCTGCGACGTGTTTTCATCTTTTTAAAAAACTTCAACCTCCTCTTCGCTAAGCTTAACTACTTGTTGCTATTGGCCGCCTTGGATCGCGACCAATACTCAAAAGGTCTCACAGGTTTTGCGCTAGGATTCACGCCCGCCAGATACTCAAGTACTCACAATCTGCTACTTGGCCCCCTGCATTGGCCCGACTCGCCCTCGTACGCCCTCGTCAAACACGACGCAGGCGTAACGTGCGTCGTGCCGCCCTTTGCCCACGGTTCACATGTCTGACTCCAAGTCTGGCGCTCCTCCCACGAAAAAACTGTTGTCGTTGCGTTTGTCGCATCCGCAGTGCCACAAGTGCCCACCCGCACATCAAAGATGTCCAAACTCGACGTACCCATATTCCCCGGTCCGATTGAGCCTGCGACAATCAATGCCTGGCTTGGGCGTTGTGAGGACTCATATCTCGCATGGTTCACCTTGAACCAGACGTCTCCACGACTACGCATTGTACTTGCCGGCCTCCGGCTGGAAGAACTGAGCGCGAGTCTTTGGTAGGACGAGAATCGTGATGTGCTCAAGCAACGCCACGTGGAAGGCGGTCACCTTGCGCTTCAAAGATCGCTTCAGTCTTGATGGCCTCGCTCGCTTCCACGCCGTCTCGCAAGGCAACGACAACTTTCGCTCGTTGGTCGCTATCTACAAGCAGCTCGGAACGTGCTTGGTTTGGTGGGAGTTGGTTACACCATCTGTGACTCAATCTTCAAAAATCACCTCTTGTTCTTTGCCAATCCCGTGCTTCAACTTCGTGTCCAAATCTCGCGTACGAGAACTTGAAGGTCGACGCACTGATCAATGTCACGGCGACCACGTGGTCCAACTTCGTTGCAGAAAAAGCCCGTGCCCAAGCCAATGTTCAAGTCTGTCTCGACTGCTCCTGTCTCGAATACACCCACGATAAATCCTCTTCCTGGCCTCACATACACAGAACGAGAAGCCTTGGGCTTGCCAGGAGGTTGTTTCCACTGCCGTTTGTCGCCATCCGACCCCATCTGGAAATCACATGTTGCACGTGAGTGCCCGGGTGACGAACGATGCAGCATTTCTCTGTGCCCCTCGTCCCATCGCAGCAGTGACCCTACCTGATGGCCATCGCGAGGTCCTCGTCACATATCGCAACCGCGGTGTCATGTATTTCTCGCGCCTAAGTCTTGGTACCATCGCCACTATCCTGCCTCCAGATGTGGTTATGCCATTATGTATTCTCGAAGGCGACTGCAATAGTGATGAGGACGATGATTTTTGATGCTTCTCTCCCTTTAATTGCTCGCCGGATCTTTCTTGGCCGTTGATGTTAGCTTATGTTTCATGGACTCTTCCGCTGTGGTTGTTCACCCTTCCGTTGTTTGCGTATTTTCTTCGGATATTAGTTTTCTGATTGATATATTTTTCTTCATAGCTGCGTAAGCCTCGTGGCTTGAGTACACACACAGATACATTGTGTCCATTGTATACCTAGTACATGTTTTCCTCAGCTTGTACTAGTACGTCTCTCTCTGTTTATTGTCGTGCCGCGACGTATTTCCATCGACGGTCTGTACATCGTGTTCAATATCTGCATTCGAGTCCTTGGTATCACACTGGACACGGACGGCGACCGGTGGCCTTTCGGTCAGACCAATAGAAGGAAGCTTACATTGTAGATAACTGATTGGGCCAACAAGTCAATCGAGAATCCGTTATCGGACGCCCGACTCGGTATGTGCCATGTGGGCTGGGTACCTAGAACCAACGTCGACCTAGATCACTGCTGCACACATCGCAGTACATACGATGTGAGTACTCATGTCTTTAACGTATTTCAAGGCTTGATTATATCTGCAGTGAATCACATTGCACTGTCACCCCACCGAAAGCGAAAGGCCATGAGCAACCAGTACTTAGTTGTGACTAGCCGGAATGTCCTGCTGCCCGGTTCAGATCAGCCGCAGCCAGCAACGATCACGGTGAACCTCGGCACAGGTAGGATCACAGACATCCAAACGGTGTATGCAGAACGAAGTCCGGGTGGAGAGACAACATTCATTGATGCAGGAGAACAGTTTGTTCTTCCCGGACTAGTCGAGTGAGTAGTTGGTTCAGTAGCCACCAGAAAATCCTTCATTTGAATAACTTTGCAGTGCCCATGTTCATCTAAATGAGCCTGGTCGAACGGACTGGGAGGGTTTTTGGACCGGTACGCGAGCGGCTGTGGCAGGAGGAATCACCACGGTCGTGGATATGCCGTTAAACTCTATACCTCCCACAACCACTTTACAGAACCTTGAGATCAAGCGACAAACTGCACAAGGCCAATGCTGGGCCGATGTTGGTTTCTGGGGCGGAGTTATCCCAGGCAACCAGGTAAGCTGCACATCCGATACTGTTGGAGGAGATGGGCTGATACTGGAATAAAGGCAGACCTGAAACCATTAGTGGCAGCTGGAGTCAAAGGATTCAAGTGCTTTTTGATCGAAAGTGGTGTCGAGGTGAGGGAGAGGTTATGTTCTATCATCCAATAACCAATACCATTTTCCAGGAATTCCCTTGCGTGTCAGAACATGATCTCCATGCACACATGCAAGAGCTCCAGGTCAAACTGCATATGAGGACCCAGTGAACTAGCTAACTTTGATCTCTCGCAGGATCAATCCACTGTCCTTTTGTTCCACGCAGAGCTTGAGAGCGACTCCTCAGTGCACACTCATGAGGAACACGATCCAACAGCATATCAGACCTTCCTCTCCTCTCGCCCTCAAGAACTTGAGGTTAATGCTATCTCTCTGATTACCCTCCTGCAAGAGAAGTACAATTCCCTTCGTTGCCACATCGTCCACCTATCTGCGTCTTCCGCTCTTCCTATTATCCGTGCAGCGCGTTCTCGCGGGTTGAATCTGACGGTAGAAACGTGCTTTCATTATTTGTGCCTCTCAGCGGACAGCATACCAAACGGTCACCCTGAATTTAAGTGCTGCCCACCTATTCGTTCCGAATCAAACAGAGATGCACTGTGGGAGGCATTGATCGACGGAACAATTGACTGTGTGGTATCTGATCACAGTCCATGTGTAGCAGAGTTGAAGAAGTTCGAGGAGGGGAATATCATGACTGCCTGGGGAGGGATAAACAGTCTCGGTTTTGGCCTTAGCCTCCTGTGGACAGAAAGCCGAAGGAGGGGTGTGAGCCTTGGTCAGATTATTCGCTGGACAAGCGAACAAACTGCGAAACATGCGGGGCTTTCATCCTCCAAAGGTCAGCTATCAGTAGGGCATGACGGCGACCTCGTCATCTGGGACCCTGCAGCCGAGTTTAAGGTATATCATAAGTACTCGATTTTGCCAAGCCAGTCTTTGACGGTGACCGTAGGTGTCGAAGGAACACTTCCACTTCAAGAACAAATTCTCCGCATACGAAGGGATGATACTAAACGGAGTTGTGCAGCAAACGTTTTTGCGGGGCCGTGTGGCCTACGATAGGTCGCAGAACGGCTTTGAAGGCCTTACCCCCATCGGTAAGCTCTTATGATTACCAGTGGGATGCTGCAGTCTTGTTCCCTTTCCCCGTGCTTGTCCCGTATCCGTATCTGACTCCAAGGAGAAGTATTGTTGATGAGAGTGGGGGGAATTGTATGAATTTCATATCATTTGTCATTCGTAACGACGTATTTTCTTACATCGGATTTGAAAAATGCATCTACAAGCACAGCTTGCGTACGTACGGAACGAGTCCACTTGGGGAATCGAACCCCTGATCAACCAACCCCGCATGCTATAATTAGAGGTTCTTACATGTAATAATACTACCACAAATAAAAAAGACTCCACGGTTGTACTTCGTTTCCTCGACACCTAGCTTGACCTTTCAATTGGCTGTCAAGCTGTACTACAGATCACAAAAATGCCTCTCCTTGACAGAGTATCTACCTGCGCAAGGGTTATCCGTTCAACGGGCAGTTCTGGCGCCGCCAAATGTTCTGTACCTCCACTAGTGATCAGGTAGACATCTGACGCATCGTGATGCGGCTGTAGTCACACACTGATCTACGCCACAGAAATGATCATGCCCGACATTGTGGGCGTGTCGCTCCTGCAGGTAGGACGCCCGAATCACAGTCGCGGGGGATGGCTACCTCTGCCGATTCCCTCGTTGCGTTTGGACAACAACATGTCACTAGAGGCCTCGGCCGCCTCACGGAAGCTGTCATGGCGAAGGGTGAGGGATCATATGTGACCTTTGAGGACGGACGTAGGATGCTAGATTTCAGCTGCGGGATCGGTGTGACAAACCTTGGTGAGCTGTTACGCGCCCCATAAATGAGTCACCGGAAGTTCAATAATGACACGCAACACCAGGTCATTGTCACCCGAAGGTTTCCAAAGCTGCAGCAGATCAATGTGTGAACATTGTTCATGCTCAAGTATGTTCTGACTTCAAAATGCTGGTTGTGATAAGCTCACTTTGATACTCTTCCAGTGCAGCATCTCATTCCATGGCCCTTACTTGCGCCTCATCGAGAAACTCCTTCCAATCATGCCTGATCCCTCGCTTGACTCGTTTTTCTTTTGGAACTCAGGCTCTGAAGCTATTGAAGCCTCCCTCAAGATGGCACGACAAATCACTGGTCGGCAGAACATTATCACTATGCAGGGTAAGCCGGTCGTGAGTACTCGCGCGGCAAAGAGCTTATCAAGAATATCGCAGGCGGTTATCATGGACGGACGTTTGGTGCCATGGCCGTTACGAAGAGCAAGACAGTCTATAGTGAAGGATTCTTTCCGTTGATGGTAACACTCTTGTTCGAGACATCAACGACTGGACTAACATCATCGTAGCCTGGGGTCTTCGCTATACCCTTCCCTTACTGGCATCAACTGGGTTTACCACTCAACACGAGTGAAGAAGAGCTCGTCCGACTCTCATTGTATCAACTAGATCTTGTTCTCAAACAGCAAACAGCTCCCAGGGATACAGCTGCCATCATCGTCGAGCCTGTTCTTGGAGAGGGTGGCTATGTACCTGCCCCTGCATCCTTCCTACATGGCTTGCGTGCCGTCTGCGACAAACACGGCATTCTCCTTATTGTAGATGAAGTACAGAGCGGGTTCGGTAGGACTGGCAAGTATTTCAACGTTGAATATAGTGGTGTCCGACCCGATATCATGACAATCGCAAAGGTACACTGGGGCTCTAGAACCATTAGTTTGTCATGGCTGATTGATTGGCTGTAGGGTCTCGCAAATGGATTCCCATTGAGTGGCGTGGTCAGCAGGAAGGAGCTTACAGATAAGTTGATGCCAGGTTCTATGGTCAGTTCATCACCACTAGCCCATTTTTCTAGTCTCGTTGATCGCATATTTTAAGGGAGGTACATATGCAGGCAATGCTGTATCATGCGCCGCCGCGGTGGCCGTCGCTAACGCTTTCCGTGAGGAAAAGGTCCTCGATAACGTTTCTGCTCGGTGAGATCACATCATAAGCGACCCAGAATTCATTTGTCTTATGGTTTCTAGTTCGAGCGAACTTTTGACATCGTTAAAGTCCCTTCGTGATGATCCAAAACTAGGAAGCATGATCGTCGATATCCGGGGCCAGGGTTTGATGATTGCTGTCGAGTTTGCATCGCCGTCGTACTCTCCAACAGATCCCGCGCTGGTTTCATCCGCACCGAAGAACCTCGCAAGTCGTGTGGCGAAGCGCTGCATGGAGAAGGGACTTCTAATTCTCACGACTTCATTATATGAAGTCATCAGGTTCATCCCGCCTTTGAATATCTCCCAGGAGGATCTGCAAAAAGGCTGTCAGATATTTGCGGAGTCAGTCAAGGAGGTTGTCCGAGAAGGTTGAATAGCTGCTCTTTATCTGACATGTTTAAAATATTATGTTCATGTCCAAGTGTAGAAATGACGTATTGTCGATATATTGGTTTTGAAGGAATCATCTGGGTCATCGATCAGAACTAACGTCATCATCCTGAATTAGAACCACATCAGTGACCTAAGCAAAACCAAGCATTGTTGCCGCCTCGCGCTCTCGCCGAGGCAAACAGAGTGTGAATGTCAAGCTCATCGCCAAATCGTAGCTCAACATCGAGGCCGACGCTCTCTGCAGCTCCTGCTTACTAGCTGTCATGTTGTTCCATGTCATTTTGATTCCAATCCTCCTGTCCGTGTCCTCGTGCCTGATGGGCTCAGCGTACGGCTATATACCGGCGCAGCCTTCCAACGACACGAGCCAGAATAGCATGAATGCATCTAGGTTGAATCTTCAGTGGTACTCAAACGGGTGAGATTCTCCAGCCAGTTGCTGCGCCTTCCGCGTCCACATTCTGACCTGCTCCGTTTTGGTTGCTTCATTGCTAGTTCGGATTGGGAGTACGTGTCCTATCAGCTTGTCGGCGCGGGTAGCAACGGCACCACTAAGGTGCATAGATATCAGTATGAGCTGACTTCGGATCTCATTCTTGAGCAGGGGGCACTTGTACACTTCACGGAGAGTTTAGTACAAAACGAGACAAGTAAGCGTGAATCCTTTATCGACTCGGTGAGGACGCTCATACGGACGTTCACAGCAACCACCCCGTGGATAGCTCTGGTATCATGCGATGCTAATGCGACGAACTACTCTGAAGAGGTTGACATATTTACGATGGCGAGCAGCGCAGGTGCTCAATCTGCTGTAAGAACGTCCAGTCGTTCATATGTTGACAATTACAAATTCAATTTCTTCAATGCAGCTTCTGTATTCTCTTTATTCCGAAACTTGCGCCATCAATCCAGAGTATGCCGATCCCGCTAATTTTGACCAAGTCTTCGATATATTCGCAACTCAGTCAAAATCGGTCTCAAGGTGAGGTTGACCGTGTATACTCGGCATCTGTGGCTTACGGCTCCCTAGAATCATTCAATACGAGTTCGGGCAAAATGGTCCCACTAATCTGTCCATTTACGGGAACTTCGATGCAACTACGTTGAACGTATCCGAAGCAATTATCAACCAGTCTATAATCACAGGCTATCCTACCGCTCCTGGCTATCTACTTGCAACTTTGCAGGCCTGGAATGCGACAGGAACTAACTCTACGGGGATCAGTAGCAACAACAATGGCTCCACTAGTTCGTCTACGGATCAAGGTGATAAAAAAGACCCAGGTTTAGCTATGTGAGGATGGTTTGATAGTTTCTTTCGATTATATGGTTGAAACGGATCACAGGATCATCCTGTATGCTATCACCGGCTGCGTTTCAGCTTTGTTTTGTGTCGTCATCATCTCAGGGGTACGTTGCGTTTGCACTATTCATTATTGTTGATCCAAAAGTTATCTAGGCAATTAGAGCAATACGCCACCCCGAGAGATATGGTCCCCGGACTATGAATGGTAACTTCCGTGGCTCACGCGGCGGAAGTCAAAGCCGAGCCAGAGGCCTTGGACGGGCCATTTTGGACACGTTCCCGATTGTGAAGTTTGGCACTGTGCCAGATAACCAGGAGGATCTCGCTTATGCAAGGCCCAAGGACGTCGAATCACCTCCGGTGGATGCCAGTACAACACTGCAACAGTCAGGTGATGCAGTTGAGATGGGCACCACCTCCAGGCAAGCAGTACAGAAACCATTACAACCAGTGGGAGAGACTAGTAACAGGCACATTCCTACTGCTGGTGCTACAGTGGACGTGCATGGTCGGGAAGATGCGCAGCCTGATGCACGAGCTGTACCTCGGTTGATACCTGCACGACAGCCTGTTACTTCCGAAAGGTCACCATCTTCACCACGGGACGCCGATCCGCTGATGCCAGAGGCAATCGGACGTGAGACATGTCCCATCTGTATTGTGGACTTTGAGGAGGGGGATGAGCTAAGGGTATTGCCTTGCGAAGGAAAACATCGTTTCCACCAGACGTGCGTTGATCCATGGCTTTTAGAGCTTTCGGGTTCTTGCCCACTATGTCGACAAGGTGATTTTACCTCCCCCCGTGAACTCGATATATCTTTGCTGACTGATGACAGACTTTCACGCTCTTGAGACAATGTTGTCGGGGAACGCGGGCGATCGTGATGCCCGTTCTGAGCTTCCTAACCGGCGTATCAGCCAAGCGCCTTCAATTCAACAAAATCGCTTTTCTCGCTATTTACGGTTTGCACGGCGGCGGCACTACGAGCTTGGAGAACGTGATGATAATACTCCAGACCCGTCTATGGCTGTGACTGCCGACCATTCGCTATAACATTATAGACATTTACTCATACTTTCCGCTGATTTGTATTTGAATGTTGTACTCAGAGCATGGATCCCGCGTTCTGGATGCGTGTTGTTTGGTGGGAAAACCTGTGTCGTGGGTCATGAGTATTTCATGTCCTACTGCCAGTGCGTTGACTGATTCCATTACGATAATTAATGTACAGATTGATCGATGACGGTTACATCATTACATTCAGTATTTGGACGCGTAACGATGATAGTATCATACAGGTTGCGACATGGAATGTACATCGAGTAAATGATTTGGTGTCGAAGCGGGGATTTACATGTTCTTGTAACTAACCCACCACTGAGGTGCACTACCAAGCAAATTCGTCAACAACGTCATTTGCTCTTGTGTAGGCCGCGCATGGAAGCTAGCGGGGTCGTCCGAACACACAGAGAGGACCAAAATGACAAACTCGTCCTCCGAGTCGTCTTCGTCCTCATCTTCGTCCTCGTCTTCATAACGATGAAGATCTTCGTCACACACCAGATCGTCATCCCGTTCGCGCCGCTCAGGGTCAATGCAATATTTGAAGGAAAATTGGTGAAGCTGCAAGGTGTGCTTGATCCACTTGCGAGCCAATGACGTGGGGTTATAGAAAACGTTGGGATCGGTTTTTATTTGGCTCTCGAGGTAGAGCAGGTATTTTTCGTTGACGCGATAACCATAGTGTTGTTCATATTGTTGTCTAGGAGGACATCGAATATCGATTTGACGTGACTTGGTTGAGGAGCCCGATGTAGGGAACCCAGAAATCTGTAGGTTGTAGATCAGATAAGCACTGAAACACGATACTGATGACTGCAAACCTGAAGATTCTGGAGCAGTTGCTCGATTGACGGTGACATTGTACGAGAAGCAGATGATAGTGTTGAGACCAATTTTACCCTCATTATATATTGACGATTCGGAACACAGCCACAATCATATCGGCCACAGGTTGGTCACAAGAGTATAACCGTCAGCTTCGACCGAGCTTCGACATTACAATAGATATCATTTGTGGCTAGCGCTGACCGGTGGACCCGTCATTGACATTGACATCGATCATCCACGGTGGATTTTAACATCTTTTCTCCACAGCGGTCATCCAATTACAACAATGGCATCAGGACTTCTTCCGGTTTTCCACAGCTCGAAACAGACAGTAATTACTCTGCATCATTGGATGCATATGCAAGGTATGAGGGGTATAAAGGACTTCCAGAACGACTTGGACGTCTCCCAAAATTTCTCCCCACATGGCTTCTTATTCCAGCCAATTGAGCCCTCGGCACACCTCTCGTGCACCTCCAGTATTGCACGCAGCCAACCGCGCAGAACATGCAGGCTATGCGCGCTTACCACAAACTCCCCAACCCTTGGGACGCAGACCTCCCAGCGTGCTTCCTGCCGACGTTCGTGCTCCGTTGCTGATGCCGCCCTCAACTGGAAAACATTTCCCGTCCTATTCGCCCGAGTCAACTTCATCGTCGTTTGTTCCCCCACCTTCCCAGCCCTCTCCTACAGATAGAAGAGCACGCGCAATCTCGGTTGGAGCTAGAGCTGTAATACGCCCACCCCATCATCCATCCGACACCTCTAGTTTTCGGTCTCGTCTAGTGTCTTTGAGGCCAGACGCTATGCCGTCACCATCCAGCTTTCATTTGCAGTCGACCCACCCACCCTACGTCACTGCATATGCTCGAAAGGCTCGACCTGCAACGGGGCATTCCAGTGCTGCCCACATGGCCACTTCCACGCACGAGCACAGGTCTCGCGCCAATCGAAGGCCATCGGGCCAAATGGAACATCACCCTATGCTGGGGGACATGGCACTTATTGCCTCAGTTGCAGCAGCCAGCACAGACCATAGGGAATTTTTATGGTATGGCGTCTGGACCATCGCTATCAAAGACTACATGTTCCATCGGTGCCACACGTCTACCACAGCGTGCAACCTGATGCCTCAATATGTTCTGCTACGAGAGTATAACCCTCCAGACTCAACTTCCAGTCATGTGTCTCCTTGCAACAAAAGGGAGGAATGGGTGGTCCCCGATTTTGCCCTAGTATTGCAGCGTATACGCCCGTCATCACACGCCCCGGCGATGTTCCAGCGTCAGAGGGTCATCGTGATTGTGGAGAATAAGCCCGCACGTGACAAAATTTTGCGTCGGGCCCGCGCATTCCCCTTTGCCCATGTTGAGGATCAGATCACCAGGCAAGCGGTATTCGCGTTTGCATCTGATCCCACCTTGAACACTCTAGGCATTATCATTGCATTTGGAGAAGTCTGGCAATACTCTGAAGTCGAACGTCCTCCGAACCGACTGCTCAGTTCCTGGTCTGAAGCAAAGGATCCTACGTGGGGTACTAAGGACGACACCATACCTTTTGTTGTGCCCGCTTTCCTGAAGCAACTCAGCACAAACCAACGTTCTACGTTCAAGTTGATGGATCGGAGTGGGATTTCTGCGGTTGCATTCAAGTTCGTTGCTGATCGCGTCAAAGAACGCGAGAGTGAATTTTGGGGTCTATCCCTCCCCCAACCCACTAGAAGATAGCCACTTACCTTTACGAGTTAATTTCCAAATGTCCCTGTCATCACATGTCCCTCATAGAATCATGAAGTCTCACAACGCTGTAATAGAGATATGTAATGCAAATGTTGAATCAATGGAACTTAGCGATGCCTGGCGCGCTGCCCCTATCCCGTGGCGTCTCCCCGAGTTTATATGAGAACTTGGTCAAGAGAGGTATCCCTGTGATACGGTCATGGAGGTAAAATTGGCCCGCAGGGAAGTGGTCAATTCCCTTTCATGTGAATAACATTGATTTGCGTGATAACTACCACTTCAGGGCTCGCCTGCACACACAACAATGCACGGACAAAATAACCGTGACATCAGTTGATAATCTATTAAGTATCAGCGGCGCTACTGCGTGAAGTGTTCCATGACGCGGCAAGCCCCCGCGTCGCGGCGTCATTCTTAATGGCTTGCCAAATTAAGCGAAATGAGTGACTCTTTGCGCATGAGAACGCGTCATACCGACGTCACATCGCCCAGATTAGGCAGGCTTTGACCCAAGTTTGGCACAGCTTCCCCGCCACTTCCAAAAGGTATATAAAGTCGAGGGATTTCGCAGTTCCTTCCTCACTTCTCTCTCTCTACGCACACATCACTACTCTTATCAACTTCAAACCACAACCATAACTTATTATCATCATGTCTGATACTGGACGTCAATCT
>JABCPV010000626.1:0-13979 GCA_016584345.1 Suillus ampliporus | reverse complement strand
CACCCCTTTTAAGGCCATCAGCCGTCACCCTCGCTGCTGATCCTGGTGCTGCATTCGTCATGGATTTTGACGCAATGGTCGCTGTACGTTTCTGCCTCTCTTTCTGTTCGTCCCTAAGCCAACGACGTGGCTAGGACTGGGACGAATACTTGAACATTGGAAGTGCGTTGGTTTACTGGGCTTCAACCCACATATATTCATGTTCAATCGTAGACAACAAGGTAGCGGAAGAGGGCTCATCCGATGATGAGTACAACCCCAAAGCCAAAAGACCGAAAGGAAAGGGTAAGCAGTCAGCAGTTGCACCGGCTTCCACCGCAGAAAACGCCCGCGCCAATGCGCATACACTCAACGAGAACCACGACATCTTCCTTGCCAATTCTTTCGACGCCTCATTTGGCGGCAGCGGCGCCAACATAATTCCATCCTCTCAGAATGATAACTTCGGCTTCGACGATAGTTTCTTCGGTGCATTTGATGGCTTGGATTTGGGGAGGGCGTTGGCGATGACCTCGTAAGGGAACTTGGCGAAGGCTGGGGAGGAGCTGCCTTGGAGAATCAAATCGAGTGTGTTTTCTTTTCTGCAGGCTGAAATTTCGCTAAAACGTCCTAGCCATGATATGCAAGTGGATGAACCGATTGACTTTGGGTTTAACGATGCAGATAACCTGTATTTCGAGCAGGATCTCCCCGTTGACCATGCCGGTGCATTAGAGCAGAATATCTTGCCGCTTCCTCCGTCGGTGTTTGCTACACCTCAAGGAACACAACAAAACTCAGCAGGTACGTCATATTACTACATATTGACTGCGCCTTACTTATAAAGATATCAAGCTGCCCTTCCTCCCTCTTCTTCCCTCACCGGACACTCCCTTCAATCCCCCTCTGGTCCATTGACTGTAATTGCCCCGCAGGCCGAAGAAATTGAGTCCATTGCACCTGACGATCATCCAACTGAGCCAGTACCTAAGAAGATCAAGCGTGCTAGGCTTCTTTTGGATGTCGCGAACGGAGTTGACGGATGACGAATTAAAGGTGGGTGGATACGCTGCTCGTGGTCTGCGGCTATAGCCTGCGTTTCTGTGTAGGCTGCACGTCCTGCATTATCTGGAAGAGCAGAATGCCATTCATCGACAACTCGCGCGGAGGAATTTCGAGAAGGATCAAGGAAGGGTCATTGACGATTTACTTTGGGGTGTTCCAGAACACAGTGAGCTTCAGTTCTGTACTTGCGGTCATTATGAGCTCACATTTCCAAGTACAAGCCAAAGAATTAGTGGACTTTTGGCTGGATCACTTCAAGGCACAATTGGACGCTCGATCCGCGTTCATGATTGAACCTCAAGGTCAGTATTGCTTCCTTCATATTGAACTTACATTCACACACACACAATCATTAGACGATTCTCCTCCATCAAAGCGGAGAAAGACCAAGATCAATGCTGAAATATCCAGTGGCGTCGAACAATCTCAAGTCCACCCTGAAAGCCCTACGCCCGGGGTACGTCAGGCGAACGTAGATAATATAAATTTAGATGTGGGCGATATGGATTTTGACATGAATTTCGACATGGGCGGTAAGTTGATCACCATGGTTATGTCCCACTATCTCCACCTCCTTCAGATGGCTGGGGTGGCGCGGACGACCCGGGACCAGAATTGGATAAACTTCGCTCGTCTGAGGTAAGTTCGTTGGCGACGCTTCCCGTACTCTCCTTGACATGGTTCTAGGAACCGGGACAAGCACGTCGTGCCACTCGCCCAATGTCCGTGCTGGGTGACGATTTCGGCCTGGACGTCGTGCAAAACTCCTTCTCTCAGCGTAGTGCACTCTTTCCTTGGGATAATGCAGGTGGAAGCTCCTCGGTATCTGGTGCAGTGCTCCTTGCTCGCCAGAGCAGTGACAAGATTAGTTTTGACCACGCCGAGACTCGTCTGAGGGGCAGCTCGCTAAGTCGACGAGGGAGTTCACTTCTCAGTCAACAGGGCGACGTATTTGGTGGTGCCGGAGGCTTCCCTGCAATCGTCAATGGAAGTCCCCAAATGAACGACGATGATTTTGCATTCGATGGTACGTCGATAGATTCCACGACTTGCCCGGTGATCTAATTCATGGCACCGATAAGTCCCAGTAGGCAATTCTGTGGTCGAGTCTCAATTGTCCGAGGTCAATCTTGCGAACCTCGAGAGAAATTCTTTCAACTTCCTTGAGTGATCATTTTACTATCTGCTATTCAAACGTGTACTTAATATCCTCAAAGATACGCTAGGATGCAATATAGATCGCTATCTGGTTCAGCTCAATTTCTCGCCTTCGATGATGTTGTGCCGCAGACCACCAGCACTGCGCACGTCGCAGCTGCAGCTCTCTACCACTGTCTCGGTGCGTGACCGTTGACACACCCTTTCAAGCGAAAGCTACTTCTACGCATTGCCGGACCCTATCCGAGTATGCAGTGCAGTTCACTGACGCTGATTTGACTAGTGTTAGGCACGAAGGACCTCATCCAACTTCGTCAAGAAGAAGCATATGCAATCATTCAAATCCGTATCAAGTGACGCCTTAGAACGACCATCTTCTTTCTGACTATGGACGCCTGGCATCCATTCACCCCTTTATCGGCTGAAACGTTTTTAAAAGTATGCATCATAATCGATTACGTTAAGCTGTGTTATCCAGCTTGTACATTATTACGAGTCTCTCGATTGGCAGATCATAGACGAAGGAAGACAGTCGTTCCTTCTGTGCTATGCTTGTACTATACATACATTGACATAGCACTTCGAAGCTTCTAAGCTTCAATGTTCGGCCCGGTTGTAAGTCTATCAGACTCTTCCGATTTGGGACTGCCACACAAAATACTCGGCTCGAAATGATCAGACCACCCGACAAAATCTTGATCGTGCCATTTTCTACCCGGCCGATTACCTCCCCGAAGCCTATCATAATAACTTAAAGGGCCGTTGCTTTCACGCAACTAATTATCTGCTCAAAAGCTTTTGGTATGTACATACTACGTGCTTGCTCTACTCCGTCTTACCTTACTCGCAGTCTCAACTCACATTTCGCTCAACGCACCATGTCCTCGCCAGCAGTTCTTGCCGCACGCGCTGCACTTGCCAGCATAGATCTCACAAGCTATGACCCAGAACAATCGAGACTGATGGATGAGAAGTGCATCTTGGTCGACGAGCAGGACAACGCCATCGGCGCGATGGACAAGAAAACTTGTGGGTCTATTTGCTATATATCCCATGCATCTTGATCACAGGCTTGAATAGGCCATCTCATGGAAAATATCAACAAGGGTCTCCTGCACCGAGCCTTCTCCGCATTCGTCTTCCGTCCCTCCGATGGCAAGCTTCTCCTGCAGCAGCGTGCTGCAGAGAAGATTACCTTCCCA
The DNA here is from genome assembly GCA_016584345.1 of Suillus ampliporus. Taxonomy (NCBI): domain Eukaryota; kingdom Fungi; phylum Basidiomycota; class Agaricomycetes; order Boletales; family Suillaceae; genus Suillus; species Suillus ampliporus. Next base: position 10,575 of record JABCPV010000626.1, on the reverse strand, counting down.
GACATGTGGACCAACACGTGCTGTTCGCACCCACTAGATGATTTCGAGGAGGAAAAGATCGAGGAGAGTCAGCTCGGTGTGCGAATTGCAGCTTCGAGAAAACTTGAGCACGAGCTCGGTATTCCGCAAAGCCAAACACCAGTTGACGAGTTCCAGTACTTGACAAAGATTCACTACCTTGCGCCATCGAACGGTATGTGGGGTGAGCATGAAGGTACGTCGACGGCATCGAAATACGGGCACATGTATTCATACACTCCCCATAGTTGATTACATCTTGTTTCTGACTGCGGATGTTACTGTGACGCCAAACAAGAACGAAATTCAGGACTACAAATACGTGGACAAGGCCGAGCTACAGGCCATGTTCAATGACTCGTGTACGTACTACTCATTGCCCTATGTTGGATGCGGTCTTACTCGGATACTCGCAGCAAATTCGTTTACACCTTGGTTCAAGCTGATTGCTCGCGACTTTTTGTTTGGTTGGTGGGATACCTTGGTGCAGCGACAGGGCTTCGATGGTCGTGTCTATGCGAAGACACTGATAGGTGTCGCCGATGGTTCCAAAGTCGTCAAGATGGTCTGATATGTATTTGTTATCATATCTCGCACTATTTACTGGAAAATTGTATACTACCAAGTTTCAGGCCTGTGCCTGAAACACTTTTCACTATTTGATAGTAGCTGTGAAGTAGAACTCGCCGAGGTACATTGCGGGTACATGTAAAAAACAAACCAATCTCTGTATATGAAGTTGATTTGATCAAGACATGAAACAAAAAAATCTATAGAACTTTTGAAAAATTTAACTCGACAGATCACGCCGTGGTTCTGTTTGCCAAGCACCATACATAGCCAAGAGACTATGGAGTAGTTACTGAGCAAAGAGGACACGAGATCAAAAGGGAACCCCCGATGACGCAACCCGCTAGTGCAGTGGCAAGGTCATCATGTCCTTCGAGTTGCGAGCAGAGCTCCAAGAACAAGGGCGGCAAAAATTTGATAACCGAAGTACGAGAGCGGTGCTCTCATAATAGTGGTTAAACTATTAAGAACAGATACTACACTTGATCTAAGCCATTGAGGCCAGAGTGGTAAGGATCAAAGCTGTCTGGAGATCTCCTTTTATACGGAAAAACGAGTGCACGGACCATCAAATTTCAATCTGTGATTCCTGACTCATGACTGCTCAGTGATTCGGAATTGAGCTTTTTTAAAAAACCTTTCACATGTTTGCTGTGGAATGCAGTACTTACCGGTGAGAGCACCGAACCGGTGAATGACAGTTTCCCACATACAAGAGGGGCCACCATCCGAACATCGTGTCAGTTAGACTGTAGGTGAATAGCACTGCATTACACACACACAGAGTATCAGCCCGTACGTAGTAGTGATAGCATGTATGTGAAAGGATATACCGCCAGACTTGTATGGTACAATCTGTCCTTCCAAGTCGCACTGTATCAAGTGAGCGGAATTAGTATAAATACATACGGTAAGTCGTACATCGTCATGAATCGTCGTTGCAGTCTTTCCTTGTCATCGCTACACCCCGTCATTGGGGCAGTGAGTATGGGAACCCCCCAAGGAACTGAGTCGTCCGTTGACGCTAGAGCTTGGTTCTTCCTCTCAATGGTCAACGTTCTGGCCGGCACGCGAACCAGCACGCGAGCCAGCACGAGAGCCGGCACGCGAACGTACCCTCGTCCCGCGGAAGATCCAGATTTCCTTCTTGTTCCCGAAACCAAGCATTCCTGTACGCGCGAGGGGAACGGTGGCTTCAAGCCTGTAGCCCATGGTGCTTATTTCCTTTAGTGCAGATGCTGCAAAGATGTCTTTGCTCAACTCAGGGGCTGACATGATAACAATCAGCAGTTGAAAGACTGGTGTGGAGAGAGAACGTACCGCCAATTGCATTCCTTTTGAGCTCGATAGTGTAGATCTCGTCTTCACTTGTTCGGTCACCTGCGATTTTATATGGCCATGCATTGCGGAGACGGGGGCCTATCTGCTCGCCAACACGGCGCGGGGGCCGGACGAGGGTCATCCTGTGTCCTGAGCGCGAGATATGTGCGGCAAAGAAGTCACAGTGTTCATCGGGACCACTGTCTTGAAATACGAGCTGAGGATACTAGGCACAAAGTTAAACCTACATGGATGAAGATCGAGGTAAGGGAAGACATACGGAATACCCTGTAGTGAGAGAGGTACGGTACTGATAGCCGTTGCGTGCGAGGCAGGTAAAGAGCTCGCATATCATTTTTTGTGCACTAGATAGGGATGAGCACGTGACATGAAATCAGTGATTGGATGATGAACATACATGACACCCTCGATGCTACTGGCACTCCAAGGATTCCTGTTGAATAGAATGCGAAAGGCGTGGGGGACAGGAATAGCTGTTGATATGCCGTGTGGCCACATAGGAATGATATTCTCCTTTATTTCTTCCATTGTATCCTGGAAGGCGACATTGCCCAAGCGGAGCTCATTTGCGCCATGAAAAGATACAAACATGTGTTCTGTGATGAATTCATATCACGATAATAGTCGATCGTTAATAATAGTGTTTTGTCGTTGTGCGGCCGGTGACTCACCTGGAAGATAAGACGGGTTTGTGCCACCGGTACGGGTCATGGGCACGAGGCGCTGGCGTGCACTAGAAGAAGTTCGAGTGCGCTCCAAAGGAGGTGGGGCGGCGCTGACGGTCTCTGAGCGGCGAAGGCCACCGTTTTTCTTCATTGCGGACTTGAGTTGAGGCTTCTCGGGATTATAGGAAGGTTTTACACGTGTTGTACTTGCGCGCTTGACGCGTGGTGGGGGCGGGGCGGGTTCTGGTTGGATGAACTGGGAGTTCAGGTCAGGATGGGGCTGTGAATATGGAGTGCTCAGATAAGTTTCGCGAGGCCATGGTGGGGAAGTGTATGGATCAGATGAAGGAAACGGTTGTCGCTGCGGCTGCGGCTGCGGCTGGTGCTGGTGCTGATAGCCAGGAGGATAGTAAGTATGATATGGTTGACCATAGTAAGGGAAGTTTGATTTCGGGTAAGCTGAATGCATTGTGTATGTACAGTGAGTTGGTGGTAAGGAAAGAAAGATAGGGAAGATTGCCGAGTTGATATATACTAGTCTTCAACTAGTAGTCAATTGATAAAATAGCCTCGTGTCAAAAGACAGACGACATGAGGATTCCCATTCTCGGCCGCGGAGATTTCTACCTTATCCTTTGGGCGCTACTCACCTATGTACACGAGGCAGCCAGGAGGAAGTGGTCTCGACCTCGGTCCGCAATCGGCCCCCATCACATAGTCACGTGAGTAATACTCGTGGATTCATTCCCAGTTTCTCTTCTCCGTAAACGCCCAAGTCATTCTTCACCGTCTTGTTGCAGTTTCTGATGGCGTCAACATTCTTTACCTGGATCAGATCTCCTGCTGCTCGCGAGTACTTCTTCAGTATGTTTCTCATCATCATCTCTTTTCAACATCTCTCATCTTCTTCACAGGCACACACTTCTGGGGACCAGTCAGTTACTTCAACATTCCAATGGTGCATAACTCACTCATTGCAGGTCGCAAACTGGGGTCTTCCCATAGCTGCTCTCGCCGACCTCAGTAAAGATGAAGAGGTCATTTCAGGTTCTATGACCACTGCACTTGGCCTCTACTCGTACGTCCCATTTCACTCTCACACAACTCCCTGCTGACTCACACCACCAGGATGGTCTTCATGCGCTTCGGTACGTCCTCTCATCATCTTCTACAGCGCGTACTGACTTTGTGTTGTAGCCTGGAGAGTACAACCCCGGAATTACCTGCTTCTTGCCTGTCACGCGACAAACGCAACAGCGCAGTCTATCCAAGAGACTCGCTTCGTAAACTACTGGTATTACGGTGGCCGAGAGAAGAAATACGGTCTTGACAAGGACGGCCAGGGTCCGGTCACGCAAGCCATCGAGGCAGCACATGCAGAAGCAAAGAAGGTCGAGGACGCAAAATAATAATCTCCTTCTATATAGCCTTAGAATTCGCTGCACCTTCCTTCTGAACGTGTGTCCAACTAAGGTCTGAAGTTAGTCGATATAGATACGTAATTTTCACCAAAATCCGTCATCCCCATCACCTTTGCTTTTTTTCCCGCCCTTGCTCTGCGCAAGTGCCTGTCGCTCATACATCTCAGAGATCTGCCATACCATTACTTGAGTATATCAATATACAGCGAACCACTCACTTGCTCGGGTCCAGTAGCGTCATCTGCCGACTTGTCATCGCGTATTCGGATGAATCTCGGAAACCGCAACGAGATCCCGCGTTCCTCTACCAAGCCCTGTGCCGCCGTGTACACAGGGCTCAAACTCAGATCGGCCGCGAGCACCTCCCACACGACCTTTGGCTCAAGCCACACGTCAGGCTTCGCGCCCCCAGGTTTGATGTCCCCGCGTGGTTTTGTCATCTCGAGCGGTCGCAGAGTATCCCAGTGCGTCTGCAGCATCTCTTCGCTGAACCCGGTGCCGATCTTGCAGATTGTTTGATATTCTTCGGCATCAGCGTCGAAGCAGGCTAGGAGGAACGCTCCGTAGACGTTCGTGCGCTTGCCTTTACCGTAGTACCCTCCAACAACGACGAGGTCGAGCGAATCACCAACACCGGCGAGGTAGTCTTTCTTTAGCTGTGTACAGTTTATAGTCATCAGTCGAATTTTGACGAGGTGAAGTGGAAAGTACCTTGAGCCAGTTGACACTCCGCCGGCTGGGTTCATAGTAACTTGCATCTGACTCAAGCATCTTGACCATAAGTCCCTCACAGCCGTCCTTCACACTCTCTTCGAGGAATGCCTGAATCTCATCTGTTGTCGACCCATCTGAGGACTTGGCAAAATCAAACTCTCCAGGCACAATGTGGAAGTGCTCCCTCAGCAGCTCTCGACGCTCGCTGAGTGATTTTTGGAGGAGTGGCTACGTGCAGGTCATTTAATGCAGAATCTCGTTAAAAATGGGCAACAGACCTCGCCGTTGAGATAAATGAGGTCGAATGCGAAAAGGCAGACTTTGACTTGAATGTCTTCGACTTTTACGTCCTTGCGCTTTCGCTTGCTGAGCTCTTGGAAGGGCATGAGCTTGCCCGAGGTCTTGTCAATAGCAACGGCCTCTGCATCAAGCACGAACGACTTTGTATTCTCCTTGATGCACTGTAAGTTCTTCTATCAGTCCAATCCATACAGCCAATTCCATAACACAATCACCCACCCTGGGTAGTTGCTCCACTAAATCTGGATACTTCGCCTTCATATCCTCTGAATTTCTACTGAACACGCTAACGCTGCCATCCTCCAGCATGTGTACCTGGGCGCGCTCGCCATCGTACTTGTACTCGCACGTGAACCGCCGCCCCTCGAAGCGGTCGAGAACCTCGCCGATCGCTTTTGTTGGCTTAGCGAGCATTGGTTTGAGCGGAACGCCTGGCGTAAGCTTGCAATGCGTATGTAGGTCCGATAGGCCGTGCGTGAGTAGCGCAGGGATCACAAGGTCGTACGTGGGGAGCTCGCTGGAAGGAGTGTCAAGGAGTTGTAGGTAGGCTAAGCGAGGAAATCTGACCTGTACACGGCTTTCATGATGTTGGCACCCTCTTCGAGACGAGATGCCAGTTTCTCTTTGTTCCACCGCTTTCCAGCTGTTGCCCATGACAAATCAGCTTATTAGCAAGGTTTGAAGGGGACAGACCTTGTTCGTTGGCCAGAACGGCAGCACGTGCGAGTGCTACGAGGACCGTCCGCTCAGCATTGCCGATCCGGAGCTTGCCTTCCAGACTGCGCACAATGTACTTCGCCTCGAAGTCCTGGCACGCGGCAAGGAGCTTCGTAATGATCGACACCTTTTTTGTCTGGGACTGTGGCGGGTAAATAATGCTGAGTCTTTGAGAACTTGTACAAAACATGAAGCACGAACCGAATGTCCCGACGACAACGCGATCTCCCGTAAGTTTGAGAAGACGAATGGGACTGTAAGGGCCTTGGGTTTAAAGAGTGTTTTCTGACCGTTTTTGGAGTTCTGCGAACGAAGTAAGTTCGTGTGGTCAATGTCAAGCCAGCAAAGGCACGAGTACCATTGCGACAAGCCCAAGATCGCCTTCTTTCTTGAGGTCTGCTTTAACTGTTGCAAGGCTCCGTCCCGTGGACTCGCTGATAGCTTTGATGAGAAGGCTCTCGCCAATACCCAGTTCGACGCCGACATAGTCTGGGCTCAACTACGTCCCTTAGTGCACAAATATTGTGTAATTGAATGGAAAAATCTTACGCGGTTTATGCACAGGTACACGGACTGCAGGAGGGAGTTGGAATCGCCCTTCTTGCTGCGTTTGGATGACGAGAAGGAAGAAAGAGGTAAGGAGGGCGGTCTTTTCGAGCCTCTTGGTGGTGGCTTCGATGAGCGAAAAGGTCTTCGTTAATGCGGCGTAGGGTACTTGCCAAATCATTGTGCAGGAAAAACATGAGAAATTGTAATACGACATACGGGTCTCCCAATTTCCACCCGCCCTTCACGTCTACCTCTGCGATTCGGGATAGTGCTTCTTCAGCGCTGCGCATTCAGGTCAACTTAGTCCTTGTGGAAGTCCCGCTAGAAGAGTCAAACCATACGTTTTGCGTTTCCCGCAGCCTCGTCGTCATCCTCTAGCTCGCTCTCCTCAGGAACCTCTTCCTCGCCCTCGTCGGCACTTGCTGAGGACTCGGCTGGTTGTTCTTCCACAGGTATAGACTGCGAGACTGCTTTGGATTTCCCTTTGCTTTTGGATGAAGGCTTTGGCGAGGAGCGCCGATTTGGACTTGTGGGAGCCGGTGCGACGGTCGTAGAGTTCTCATCGTCTGACTCGACCACACGTCTCCTTTTGGACTTTGAAGGCCCAGGTGATGCTAGAGCATCATTGAGTCCAGGTGCAAGTTTCAAGGTTGGGTAGCAACTCACCAATGCGCGTTGGCGAAGTGACATTCTTCCGCTTTTGTTTTGGACTTGACTGGGCGCTGTTCGTCATGAATGACTTGCCAGCTGTGCAGAACGGAGGAGCACTCACATGTTGGTGGTTTGTCAACTTCCATTCCGTCTTCCATTTCTGTTGGCTGTTTGCCATTTGAGACTGGCGACCCTAAGAGTCCGCGAGGATTAGACTCTAGGGTTCATAGACCTCGAAATACCTACTGATTTCAGACTTTACTGACGCATCCACTTTCTTCCCGTCTGCCTTCACGTTGACGGTGACTTCGCTTTCTTCCTCCTTCACAAACCTCCTCATTTGTGTTGGGCTTGCGCTTCTTCCCTCCCCACATTTCCGCCAGGTTTGACTGCTGTGGCGGCGCTGGCTTGTTGTTCTTTGGCATTTCAAAGAATTTACCTGGAAAGAGTGGTGAGTGAGCAGAAAAGAGGAGGATGTTAGGCTATATACCGAGCGTTTGTTGTCTTCCCATAAATCTTGTGTGAGCTGCGACGCGGTAGAACGAGCGCGTGATGGACATATCTAGACGCGTGCTAAACGCGTCGCGTCAACCCGTGTGAATCGACTCATGCCCCCTGTTCCGGTTCTGCCGCGGGGTCAAATGATCACACTCGGAATCGAATCACATCACGGGCGATAAGGTGAATGAAGATTGCGAATAATATTATTGGTCAAACAAAATGGCCAGCTAGTTACTGTCTGTTACTGCACTTATCGTCGAGACCGAAATCCGACAAGGACTGACTAGTAACTAATCAACCTTGCACAACCATCACCTTGTTACTGTCAGTTACCTTGAATCGGGTTCCTCGGAACAACTTGAACAGGTATTCTCGCGGATACGCTGTCGGTCACTGCACTGTGCAGTGCTATCGGAGCTTCGAGTGCGCAAACTGTACAGGATCCAAACCGGGTCTAACTCGGGGTTAAACTTGTTTATCCAAGTTGAATCGATTCGCGACGCTGGTCGAAAATTTCAACCGTGCCTCCGTCACTCATGTGCCTTACGCTGCCTTATCTCGTACCTTCTGTCTCTCGGATCGTCTCGTACCTTCTGTCTAAAAACCTTGTTCGGGTCCCCCGAGCATCGAGTTGGGGGGGACCCCCGCTTGCCTACTAACGCGAGACCTTCAATCCCAGCGTAAAATTGATTCAACAACTACTGCGGTAACTCGGCTCTCAGTGATTCTTGGCCACTGTCCACGCTCTAGGCCATCGTCCTCACCCATTTCTCCATCAATTGTGATCCTTCGAAGCTTCGACCTATAGCATTTGCGGTTTACGCATGATGAAAGCGATGAATTGTGATGCAGTAGATTATCGAACAAGACAGAATATTTTGAAGTGGCTGAAGTAGTGACATGATGGCAAATGCCGGAATCTGTACAGTTTTAGTTGTGTGGCTTGTTTCCCACGCAAGCAAGCACAGAGCCCGGAAATCGAGCTCCCCATCGTCCTAGTAATCCACCATGGCCGACCAAGTGCGTGTTACTGCTTGCTAAACCTACATTGTTTGCTGACCTACCATCATTTATAGATCGAAAAGGCGTACCAGAAGCAACACTTGTTCCAAAACGCCAAAGCCCGCGGTATGAGCCTTTTAACCCGTGAATTCGGAGCAAGAACTTATGTGATTGCGATCGCTGTGGTAAAGGTAACAAGAAAGTCGCGACAAAGGAAAAGCGGTGGTACAAGGATGTTGGTCTTGGATTCAAGACCCCTTCGGAGGCTATCCACGGCACTTACATCGGTATGTCTCTATACTTGTTACATCTGGTTCGGAGAGTTCACCGTTGTGTTTGTTCTCAGACAAGTGCCCCTTCACCGGTGACGTTTCGATTCGTGGCCGTATCTTGACCGGCAAGGTCGTTTCAACAAAGATGACGCGGACAATTGTCATCCGCAGGGACTACCTCCACTACATTCCTAAATACAGTAGGTCGACAGACAAGCTGATTGTCCATTCACACTTAGCTGTCTTTAACAGACCGTTACGAGAAGAGACACAAGAACATGGCCGTACATGCATCGCCCGCTTTCCGTGTAGAGATCGGTGACATCGTCACTGTCGGTCAGTGTTCCTTTCGATTGACGCAACTCGGAACTGATCGCAGATGATGTAGGGCAATGTCGGCCGCTGTCGAAAACGGTACGATTCAACGTCCTGCGGGTGTCGAAGAGCAAGGCATCAGCCAAGACCTTTGGCAAGTTCTGAGATGGATTTTAGTGCCATCGAGATTCTATTTACGTTTTGCCACTGCATGATTTCTACTACCATTGCGCTATGCCCGCATGAAAAATACATTGCCGCACTATGACAAGCACTTATCTGAAGCATAGGAATGATAATCAAATCAGAACTAAGCAGTGTTGTAGTACTTGACGTGACGAGCGCTTAACCGAACAGGAAGCAAACAAGGAACAAACAATGGGTCACAGCAGTGTTGTCGCTTAGGACGATCCTCACAAGTCCTCGTTGGAGAGGATACGGCTCAAGATATTCTTGTCTTCTTCCACTTTGCAAGCTGGCTCCAACACTTCTTTCCGTTCTAACCTCCAAGTTATCTTCCAGGTCGCGCTCTCAGTCTTCAGCAACACAACCAGGCTTACCTTCACGCGAATCTCAGTCCCACCACAAATGGGCCAACAGCAGTCCAAAAAGACAAAGAAGGGGGCAAGGAGAAGGATGTGGACCCTGTAAATGAAGATTCTATAGAAGAGTTGAATGGTCCTATGCACCATGGCAGTGTATCTCGTGCAACGAGTCATCTCAACCACTCTCAAAGTGTCGCCCACGAGTATGATGCAGTCCGAAATAGTCCATCTCTTAACGTGCCTAGTCCAGGAGACTCCAATGGGAGTGGTTCACGACCACTCGGTTCACCAGGTGCTTCCCCAACTGTCCTCAGTTCCTCTCCAAACAACCTCTCCACTCCCTCCCTACTCCCACCAACTTCGGTGCAACAAACCCCGACTCTATCAACGAAACCCTCTCCCGCTCCTCTCGACATTCCACTTACCCAGACAATCCTCTCAACTTCTATGCCGTCGTCATCCTTCACACCTGGTTCGGCGGCTAGTAGCTTCCCCTTGAGTGACTCCGCAGGAGGAAAGACCAGACAGTTCGACATGACGATATGATCCAACGGCTTCTTGACGTGGGTTACACTGGTAAAGTCAGCAAGTCCCTGTGTCTGAAAAACACGGAGATTGCTGCTATTTGCCAAGCGGCGCGGGAGGTGTTTCTCAGCCAACCAACTCTCATCGAGTTGTCACCACCAGTAAAGATCGTTGGCGACGTGCATGGGCAATATTCCGATCTTATCCGCCTCTTCGAGATGTGCGGTTTCCTCCAGCCGCCAACTACCTATTCCTGGGCGACTATGTCGATCGCGGCAAACAGAGCTTGGAGACAATCCTACTACTCTTGTGCTACAAGATAAAGTACCCAGAGAACTTCTTTCTCTTACGCGGTAATCATGAATGTGCGAATGTCACAAGAGGTTAGTCACTTGCGTTATCTATTCTGTGATGTTATCCTGACATTTTTCAGTGTACGGTTTCTATGACGAGTGCAAAAGAAGATGTA
>JABCPV010000625.1:0-14013 GCA_016584345.1 Suillus ampliporus | reverse complement strand
AGACTAAGGGTTGACCCCTAAGTCCATTCCTATTACCAGCTCTACCCTCGGGTAGTCTACTTCTGTCCTTTTCTGCTACCGGCTCTGGCCTTAAGCAGTCTACTCTTTGATTTGTATTCTTTGGTACTACCGGGTTACATCCTACCGGACTTGGTACTAACACTACTGGACTTGGTACTACCGGACCCCCTGAAATTAGGGGCACGTACTCGGGTAAGGGGCGCAGCGCACGAGCTGAAGCCAAGCCCCTCGGATCTAGCCCTCCTTTGAGCACGGCCTTAACAGGATTTCAAAGTCCTTGTGAACATCAAGAAGTGCCTGAGCACTGCTTGAATTAACTTTGTACCAATTGTCATGATACCAATTACGAGGGAGCTGCGCGATTGCAATAGAATTTTTAGAGGTGCGTCTCGCCTCTGTGAAGCGAGAAAGCAAAGTATTACCAACTGCAACAGACATATTTTCCTCGTATGTCACAGGGGTGTAGGACTCAACAGCGTGAAGTAAATCAGTGATTTCTGGGCTGATCCATGGGAGAGCTATGTGCCTCACAATCTTTGGTTTTGCACCAATAGAGGTGTCTGTTTCATCCCCGCTCATGCCATCAACATCCAACTGGTCAATGATGCGCCTAATGGTGTCCCACATTTGAGGATTGCGGTGGCGATTTTGCTCTGCAATTTTTCGACGCCTTTCGAGTGTCTGCAAACACCATGAGGCAAAAATGAGGGAAGTCGTACAGCCCACTTACCCTGTGCTTACAAGTATTAAGCCTATCCAGACGTTGCCGTCGAGTGCTACGAGAAGATAGTTCACAGGTAGCCTCCTCTCTCTGTTGTAAGTCTGCAAGTCCTGCTATCTTGCTGTGATCTCGATAGGCTTGTTGAGTTTGACAAAGCTTGTCAATGCAGAGCACGTGCAGGTCATCGAGGTTCATCGTGTCTTCGTCAAAAATTACCGATGGATAACAACCTGTCTGGATCTTTTCTTGGAAGTCCATGACTAACAAGTTGACTGCCTCTGTATTCCACAAAGAGGACCTCAGAGAGTCTTGCCAATCAATGGTGATGTTGTCCAAACATGGTGGGTTTTCATTGTCATGGTTAAAAGCTTGAACCATTTGTGGCAGAGGGGACTGCGGCAATGGACCAGCCTTGAGTTGCAGAAGGCGTTTTTCCCGTAGATATATCTGAAATGTGTCCTGTAATTAATAATAATCAGCCCCTATTTGCTTGGAGCACCCTGTACATACATGTAAATGGTTCTTGATGCCCCACTTCCCTGGGTGCTTCCTAAAAGGAGAAGGCATTAGATCATTGTTGCATTCAGGCTCGCTAGCACCTTCAGATGTCCCACTATGTTTCCAGGCATGAGGGTCATGAGAGCAGGTGGAGTGAATGCCCCTGATTTCATCCACTATCTGGTCAATAATTGTCAGTATGATGGCCTCAACTGCACTCATGAGAGCAGGGACGACTATCTTGTCAGACATTTGAGAAAACTGCTGATTTACCAGCTGTCCCAGATAAGATTCTGTGATGGGTGGCAAGGGCAGTGGTCTCAGTCGTGCAGAGCTGGCGGGAAGATTGGAAGCTGATTTATGGTTGGTGAGTGGGTGTGGAGCAGCTGTTGGCATGTCTTGATCCATCAGAATTTCGCAATCGGCTTTTGAGGGTGGCTCATCATCCATGGAAACATCATTTTGTTGAGTGTCCAAGATGTACATATGGGCAGTTGTTGGAGAAGACAGATGAGCAGGTGCGGTATAGATATCTGGAAGGGTTGTTATTGGAATGAAAGTCGGAGCGTCAGGACAAGCAGGTGTGGTAGAGATATTTGGAAGGGTTGTTGTTGGAATGAAAGTTGGAGCGTCAGGACGAGCAGGTGTGGTAGAGATATCTGGAAGGGTTGTTGTTGGAATGAAAGTCGGAGCGCCAGGACTCATGATAGGGATGACTGGAGAAATGGGCATTGAAATGGATGGAGGACCAGGGGGCGTTAATGAAGCAGTAGCAGGAGGTGAGGATGGAGACTTGGTGGGGCCACATAAAGGGCCAGTGGTTGTGGACTGGAGGGAGGCGGCATTTGACAGGGAAGATGTGCTGGTAGAGTGGGTTACACGGTGCGGGGAATGGGTGGAATGTTGCCCTTCATGCGGGAGGGGAGTGAAAGAGGTGTATGGCCTGTATGGCCTGTATCCCAATGAATTGGTATACCTGTTCTCTAAATTAGTGCGATGTTCTGGCACAGTTGGGCCTTGTGAAACGATGCTCCCACGAGTGATGAAACTAGTGAAAATTGCAACCTCCAAATCAGTACCAGTAATTGCGTCCGGTTCAGTCACACTTACTTGCAGGTGGTCCGCCCAAGTACCACCAGTGCTGTGGCAAGGTTTTGGGAATTGGGATTGACCTCTGGATCGTCATCCAGCATGAAATTATTGTCGCGTTGATGCCATGATCACAGGTAGAGGAACAGGCCTTCACAGTGTCATGATATACATGCAATCACAGGTTTTGCTTGCGAGGCATCTGCTGCCTGCCTGACAACAAAAATAAAATATATCAAAATAAAATCACAATAACACAGGCCGAACAATGGGAGACAAGAAACGCACCCAGAAACTAATTGACTACTTTCGCTGTGTTTGGGTGGCTGAGCCCTGGAAAAAAGTCTAGATGGGGATGAGGGATAGGGACGATGCACAAGAGAACCAGGCAGGCACTTGCAAATTTGTGAGCTATGATGGTATGGATGGCCAAACAAACTTACCCCCAACGGCGTGCGCAAGGTAGTCTGCGCTAGACCTTAAGGTAGTCTTTTCAAGGCTTGCACAGCCTGATCAGCATTCCCAAATGCAAATAGGATGGTGGTGCTAGAATGAATTTTAAGTAACCAAGTCTACAATAAAGTCTACAATAACATACATCACAATCATCTACATTCAATAACTTATAGATTAACTAACATATCAATAATGTTCATACGTATTACCTTGCGAATGTGATAGGAGAAGAGAGCAACCAAACCAGGTTCGGTTCCCTAAGTAGTGAATTCCGATTCAGTCAAAACTCCGTGACTTCCGAAGCCCACCACGCTCAACCCTAACCCTCCAACACTCCCACTCAACCGCTCAACTCAACGCTCAACCACTCAGCCGCTTGGGTAATTCCGGCAGAGTCTAATTCTCCCACTCACTACTTAAAGCCTCCAAAACCCTTTGCTTCACATAGTTGCTTTCCTTCTCATCATCCTCCTAAGCTTAATGTAGTGGTTAACTTTGGCATAGTAACATTAATGTGTAATGTTGTTGTCAATGTTAATGTCATTGTTACTGTAGTCCTTGAATAACAAGACCGTCGTTGTGACATTGTCTCTATCAAATTTGTGAGTACAAGGCAGTCAGTCACTTTGATGCTGAAACTAACCATATCCCACCAGCAACTGATCTGCACCTGATCCGCACATGACTTTTATAAAATGTCCTACTGATTGTGGTAAGCTTCATATTTACCCACTCAACAACTTCATCTAACTGAGTTATGCCTAAAGCGCCCTCTACATGGCTGGTATTGTCGTCACTTCAAGCCGCTTACTATTCACTGCAAATTTCCCACTGAATGCAGCTATACCCCTCCCCCTTTGACACAGCACCGAGTGTTTTCACGTGACACAGATTCGTCGTCACCTGATGCCGCAGAACAAATTTTACCAGTGGCTCAGTTACCCGACCCTCTCCCCTCAAAGATTCCAAAGCCGCGAGGAGAGGTATCCTGTATCAGTCGGGGAGGATACAATTTACAGGAGGCACTTGGCTGGCCTGCATCTGAATATGAAGAAACTCATGTGCGTGTCTTTGCGTGTCTGTCACGTCTGTCTCGTTTAAACTGTTTCCATCCTAGGCTTTTGTTTTACAATTGGCCCATGAATATCTCAAAATCAACAAGTCATGGAAGCTACAAGCACAGCCCAGATTAGCCATCGTCTACACAGAAGTAGGTTTTGGTCTTGCTAACAGTATTCATTACTCATCTCCGGTAGGCACAGAAACGATATCCTATCCTCGAACATTATGATGGAAACTGGGCGGTTGGTGATATGCTCCGTATTTTTTTGAAAAATAGTTGTAGCTGTGATGCTTACTAGTGCATGCTTGCCTTACAATACCAATCCCATAGAAGGAGGTTAGTAAGCTGATCTACTTTTGACCAGATGATGCGGAAGTACAACTTTGGTCAGATGATTTTGTATTTGATTTTACAACAAACAAATTTCATTCATAAGATCATGTTACTATTACTATTGTACATTGGATCCTCTAGACTTCGATGTTCGACTAGTCAGTCTGGAAACTGTCCCTGGCATTGTGGCAGGGTATCCTTTGTCTACATCAGGAATGATGATGTGTTGTAAGGTTCGTCAACTCACCTGTTTTGTAGACAATATCTGAAACTGATGGTTTTGTAGTTACTGCAGTTCCGAGGGACAGCAGATAACTGACTCCATTGAAGAATTGTCGTGCAACCATAAGTGGGGTGAGGCACTCCTGCTGAAGCCCCTATCACAATGTCATTCATACGGATTGCTGCAGAATCAATGATCTGCCTTACGTCATGTTTCCCGACTTGGACTTGATCTGAACTTGCCTCAGGCAGCATAATCTCGTCAACATCCACATCCAACAATGCAGCTTGGAGCGCAATGTGCATGCGTTTGCGTAACTGATCAGTACTGGCATGCTTAATCTCACAGTGATGATTGATATACTTGTTTATGCATGTGTGCAAGCCGCGAACAAGTTTTCTTTTTTTCGGCGACTGGTACTGGTATGACCGAGCCTCATAGCAGTTGTTTGTCCTCGAATCGATGGCCAGGGGTCCAATCTCATTTAAAGTAAGTTGTGATGTTGATAGGCGGCGAGTGAGGTGTTACTAACCTCGTCATATGATGGCTCCACACAGCCATATGTTCCACTCCCTGTACTGATGGGTAGGTCAAAATCCATCGTGGATCCCATCCACACGTCCTGGAAATATTCAGCGAGGAGGAATTTAGGTAATTGATTTAGTTACTTTGTCATCTTCACGTTGCTGAAGCTCACGTTCATAGGACTTAATCGATGCCTTGATACCCCATTTCAGTTCCTGTGTTTCATATGCACTAATGGTTCCCCTGAGGGAGTGTGGGGAAGGTCTGCCATACGGGTTGAACCGTGTCTTGAAAGTGCTGTTTTTGTGAGAAGGTATTTTTGATGCCATAAGTTGCATGGTCGAGCACTTACTTTTTGATTTAAAAGTAGTCCGGGAGTCTTTTATCAAACAATAAGCAATTTTGTCACCGGGCATATCAGTCTCCCTGCAATCAAACTCTAATTCATGTTGACGTACGCCCGTCTCCACTCTTCCCACGATCAAACTCTTATTCACGTTGACATACGCTTCTCCAGTCTCCATGGTGGTCACGCACAATTGACCAATTGTCAACCCTGCCTTTTGTTTACGACCTTGACGATCAATTTAGCTGTTGTAGGTTCGTAGTTAAATACTGGCAACTTGTCTCCTACGTGTCTCATTTTACCATGGATGTAAGTCTTCAATTTCAATCAAGTTTAGTTTTTGCTGACGCCAAAGTAGTTTTCTAACAAATATGCTCTCACTCGTCACACCAAGGCAGTCAATGTTTTGGCTATGAGTATGGATGGAACATTGCTCCTTACTGGAGGTAATCATCCTATCTCTCCCTCAACTTGTACTGACAGTCAGATAGGCAATGATAGTCAAATAGTTATATGGAGCTTGGTGTCCAGTGAAATGATTCAAGAAATCTTTACACCAGCAGCAGGTTATATCAGTGCCATTACCTGGATACACATCAATAATCACAGCAAAGCATCATTTGCATTTGGGGCTTCGGATGGCAACATTCAAGTATATGAAAGGAGCAATGATGTATGTGCTAGGGGTATAGGTATTGGTTTGCTGATGTGACAGTCCATCAACTCAGGCATTATTTGAATTCCAGAGCATCACCATCAGCCACTCAGGTGCGGTCGAGTCGCTTGCTTGGGATCCTGTACATCAACGACTGGCGAGTGCTGCTGGTGGTCGCCCGCACGTTTGGAACTTGACAACAAATAGTGAGCTGCCTAGCCGTCAATTATTGCATGATATTGATTTTTGTTAGAAACTCTTGTATCTATCACATCACAGTCTAAAAAGCAGCCATATGTTGCCCGCACGGTTCACTTCTACGACAACGGCGCTTCCCTCCTAGTGTCATTTCTGGAAAGCGGTGAAATGTCGGTTGACGATTCCATCTTGATTTTACTCTTACACATATTCAGATTCTGCTATTCTATCGAACCTTGGGATCTAAAGTGGTGTAAGAAGGTGCAAGGAAGAATGTAAGTAGTGGGGCATCGTCCTGCGCACACAATATTCACTTGTATGATGTAGCGGCAATACCGTCCTCGAGGGCAATTTCCTCCTTGTGAGCAATCTCAAAGATGGGGTGGATAAATACACCGTTCCTGCCCTACAGCGTGTGCAGTCCTACAGTCATGTGATCCTCCATAATGTTCCTCTGCAAATCTCCGTTGCTCGACAGGCGGGACTTATTTTTGTTGGGGGTGATGATGGATTTGCTCATATATTTGATTACAATACAGGGATATATTGAGGACAGCTAGCACACAGGAATTGGAGCGATCAGATCATCCCCGTCACAGTAAGTCTGGAACTTGATATATATGTACCATGCTCACAATAGTAGTCCCATGAAGGGCAGGCTGGCTGCACCATTATCACTGGCAGCTGCTTCAATGGACACAGTAGTGTGAAAGTCTGGGAGGAAGGCGAATCAGTAAGGTTGAATATTTATCATGGTGGCGATATCTAATTGATCCCAGATGTCGACGGAGGACGACGTGATGCCTCCCTCACCCTCTGCTGGAGTTTTGCCAACATTGCAGCTTGTTTGATTTGCTTTTATCTGCATAATCGTAAACATTGCCATGCACGCTCTCCATTCAGGGACATTGACGGAACTTCCCCTGCTGCTTTATGACACTGTAGTCAGTGTTATCTGGGCCTCGTAGACGCATTGATTCATTATTTCATAATGCGTACAGCTAGATTCGAGTACAAATCAATATTGATTTGTCATGCACCCAAGTCCTACCAGGTGAAGTTCATGAGATTGCGCCATCACCTCCTGCGAACCCCACTGGATGTGTTTAGTCACAGGGTACGATCTTGGACTCGGTCTCATGATGTGCTGCGCTTGCTATCGTGTTCGTTTCACCAATTCCGCACGATGTCTCCCAATATAATTGTGTCATTTGATGGTAAGTTCAAAGCTCACATTTACCCACCGAACAAGGTTTACAGGTTGGTTGGTTCGGTACGTTTTTATCCTACGTTGATATTGCAAAATCATGACCACTTTCGTCTACATACAGGTTTGGTCAAAGGGCACTGCAGACTTGCGCCCCATGCACCTCTACGAGTGATTATGCACTTTTTGTGTTCGCAGGCGTGATTCTCGCATATGTCCGTACTGCCGCAGTGCTGTTGTTGCTCACATCTGGCGCAAATGGGAGGGATAGATGGAGGGGGTATGTTTTAGGTGTGTTAGTATGCGCGGCCCCTGCAGAATGCTACATCTTGGCGAGCGTCAGTGCTGCTCCACTTCCTAAGGACGGAATGAGGGTGTTCATGGTACTGTTTTTCTTATTTCCAAGCCATAGTCGACTAAGTTGGTATGAACAGTGGCACTATAAAATGCAGTTTGCACGCATGAGGGTGTATGGAAAGCGGCAGAGATGATGGGGCTTGTGTATGCTGATGTAGGTGGTGAGGACAGGGAAGTTGAGGATGAGCGCGAGGATGGTGATAGAGTCTCAATTAGTCCTGTGGGTCCTTGAGTGGTTTGTACTGATAGCGTTTACTGCTGCATTCTTGGAGTTCGTAAGTTACTCTCCTCCAGCAGCGCACTTGTCCCCATTGTTGGAGCCTTATCACGTTGGACCAGGGGTCCCAAGGCAGCAGTCCAGAGACTCAGGCTCTCGGAGGTCTCCATAGCTTAGTCAGATAGCACACACAGACATGCACCCTTCGTAGTAGCACATCATCCATCCATTCACACAGCAATCTCTGAGCACAGCCCTTGCCCCAGTTCAACATGTATGTTTCATGTCCACTCACCCACTCGCATTGTTCATGCCGAGAAGTGGTATTTGTGGCATTTTGGCATTGTTTGAAGACCGTGAGAATGCCCACAGCTCAAAATGGGATTCACTACAAATGCGCTTGTTGCATGCAAGGACTTTTCTTTCTGATTTCTCTCTCTTAACTCTAGGATAACTAAATAGCGCATACTTTACAACATACTATCTTTGATAATAGTCTTTGATAGTCATTAGAAACGATCTAGATGAGAAAGACTAGGATTGGTACTTACACAAATTACACATTCAGTGCTACTACTAATTACTATTAGTAGCAACCTACTCAGATCAGTGCAATGTCTAAATGGCCAGCAACTTCCGAAATTGCTCCGAAAGTGCACATCAAGCGCGCCAAACCCACTGATTTGGTATGGCAGTACCTTGACACAGAGGCAGACGTCACCTCGGAAAATGAGGGTACAGAGGATGAAGGGGGTAAGTCGTTGGATCTTGTCTATATCTCCACTTGTCTTACCTGCCTATACAGAGGACAGCTCCTTCATAAACGATCAGGCTTCTGAGGATGGTCAGACATCAGCATCATCGGACCCTCTGCAAGACGAAGCAGCATGGGACATCCTAGAGGAGTACCTTACCTCGGACATGAGCTTCCCTCAAACAGAAGCGAAATTTATTTCACACCTGGGTTCTCGATATCGCAAAGAGGACTGGACAGAGGTGAAGCATGCATTGTTCTCGGCCGATGAAGACAATACCGAGGCTTTGAAAAATCTTCGCGCCATCAAGGTTCGGCACATTTTGTCACCAGCGAAAGTTGCCGGGCCCTCGAGGGGGTCATGCAACCAATCTGCGTGTGCCTGGTTTGACAAGGTGGCAGATCTCGAGAGCAGATTCACCCAGAGCTCTGGGTCGCTGCGGGCCCATGCACCACCATCACCACCACCATACACAACAGTCTCTGGGTTGTCGAGAGCCGATGCTTCACAACGACTAGTTCCTTCCTCCAGCGAGGTCGCACGCCGCACTATCAAGCTGTTTCATTGAAGATGAAATCAGGCTCTAGCCATGCATACCATCTTCTGGGGGTGGAATTTTCAGACAACCCGACGTCGATGATTCACTGGGAGTCCGTAATGGATGCCATTGCCGATGCTACCACTCGTGAGGCAAGGCTCCAAATATTTGACATGCGGACATCCGACATAGTCGAACCTGCGATGTCAAGCACAGTGTCATCAGTAGCCTCCGTCCAGCTTCATAGAGGAATAGGAGTGCTCGAAGAGTCAACATCGAGTACACAAGACATCGGGATGGCATCAGCACCTGACCTCCCAACATGGCTTGTCACAGTGCCCTGTGAGTAAACATCTCCTATGAATGTGTATGTTATATTCAACACCAATTCCTAGTTTCGAAGACATCTTTCTTAGCCACACAGTTGAAAAGCAAGGGCTTCGAGGTCTACACGCATTCAACGCTCCCAGGCCGTTTGTGCGTCAAGGCCGAAGACACCTACACCATCAGGAAGGCTTGGCCTTCCTCTCATGCCAACTGCTTTTTTCGATGTTCTCTTTGTCCCTCGCGAAGATCAGGCCTCCAGCAAATTCAGTCTGACAATCCCTGGCTGGTATCGCCCCATACATGGGCAGTATCGGCATGACGTGGGATACGGATATTCTTATGATCCGCAAACCTGATACTATAATGCTGTTAGTTGCGTCCAGGGAAATACCAGAGCGGCATGTCGGAAAGGCACCCCACGTGCCGCGCCTATACAACCCTCCCAACAGTGTCTCAAGCTCTGCAGGTCGACAGAAGACCTACATTCACGGTCTTCTAGCGCTTAAATTGCATAGAACCGCAGTTGTTGAGACCCCAATTCCCACTCTAGAGAGCATTATACTCCACCAGGAGTCAAGATGCAATCCCACATTCGTGCAATCTGCATTCCATATGTATGCTGCTCAACACTGGATAGAAGGTGATTTAGTAAGAGTTAGAGCGGGGGAATTGTTTGGATGCACGGCGAAGATTCATTGTGTTGACATGGGCAACCGTTCGGCATCAGTGCACATGGAGGATTCAGTGGACATAGAGAAAGTCTCTCATGAACCGCTCATGTTCTCGATATCTGATCTGGAAAGGAAATTCCGTGTGGGGGACAATGTTCGTGTGCTCGACAACAGTGCAGTGGCCTTACAACTCAAGGGCAAAACTGGAATGGTTGTCCAAGTTGATGACAACATGGTTGGTGTAGTTGACCAGTCTTCCAATCTCGAAGTAAGTGACTTATTGATTTTCATATCATCACTAATGTTTTCTTCTCTCAAGTTCACTGTTGCCATTGATTCTCTGGCGACGTTCATTGGGGACATCAGTAAACAGGCTCCTGCCAATTTATCAACCGACGATGACTTTCCAATGAAAGGTGATCACGTCGTTGTAACCGATGGCTTCTATGGAGGTGACTTCGGGGTGGTCTCCAAGGTCGATACCCCGAAACTTGCATTCTTCTCGGAATCACTACATCAACACATATGGGTGCCGATAAGGATGACGGCCTTCAATCCCAACCTGACTGCCCTTCGATATACTCACAAGTGCAGATACGATATTGTAGCTGGCGATGTCATTCAAGTCATTAGAGGTGACTCACTCCGTGCATCGGGGACGGTACTGCATGTGAATCTCGATAATAAAACTTTGACATTCAAAGACATGCTGCAAAAGGAGGTTAGTTCCTGTTGATTTCATCAATCCATTTGATCGTAATGATTACAGGTCACCACCTCCATAACGTATGTCGCGAGAATTCGTGGCTGGGTGGATCGTGATCCGATGTGGCACCTCCTCGGTAAGGAGATGTTTATCATGAAGGGTCCTATGAAATCTTACCAAGGGACCTTACAATTGCTCTTGCAGGATACATGCGAAGCTGTAGTTCAAGGTCGGAAGCAAGAATTCATGCAAGCTCACGTCGTCAGGTCAGAACACACTTGTCATATCCCATATCTCCGACATCCACAAACTACTTCCATCAGCGCGCTTCCTCCGGACCGCCGGACCCGAACTCCGGACAGGTCCGCTCCACCGGACCTAACCCAAATCTAGAATCCCCCTTACTTCCGGCCCTCCGGCTCATGTTAATATCCGCCTGCTTATTGATCTCCGGTACCCGTCTCATCTCTGAGTTCATTTCTTTATAATCCGTTTTACTTTACTTGATCCGTTCGGACTTACTAATGTACTCACCATATGCTTTCCTCACTGCCTCTGAACTCCGGATTACTGATCCTTGGCTATACCTATAGTATATAAACTCTTGTACTTGTTGTAGATACCTCAGTTCGAATATTAAACATAGTTCTGCTCATTCCTGCCTCTCCGGACTTGAGTTCCCCGACTCTTGTCAAACTCCGACACTAGGCTAAGGGTTGACCCCTAAAGTCTATTCCTATTACCGGCTCTACTTTCGGGTAGTCTACCTCTGTCCCTTTCTGCTACCGGCTCCGGCCTTAAGCAGTCTACTCTTTGATTTATGTTCTTCGGTACTACCGGGTTACGTCCCACCGGACTTGGTACTACCGGACCCCCTGAAATTAGGGGCACGTACTCGGGTAAGGGGCGCAGCGCACGAGCTGAAGCCAAGCCCCTTGGATCCAGTCCTCCTTTGAGCATGGCCTTAACAACACTACTTACTTTGCTTTGTTTATTCTCACTCATGCACATGCAGCTGGAAGGGAGTTCTTCTCACCGGTGTTTACTTGCCCCCGAATCAGCTAAGGGGATTCCTCAAATTAGTTCGAAGTTCATTCATCCAGGCCCCGCATGTCACACCTCCTCAAACTCCTCGCCACTCGCCACCTCCTGATGAGCTCCCTCCTGCTGTGCAGGTGTCAGTGTGGGATATCCCCATCGACTCGCTGGTGATAGACCGGTGTCCACCCCCCACAGCCCCCTCTGATGACCCTTGGACATTCAACGAGAGCGACAGGGCAGAGCGTCAACCCGATGCAAGTATATCATCCCCTCCTTGTATGGCCTAACTTATTTCATGTTCTATCTGCATTCACTGATATTGATTGCAGCAGACGGTCTTGCTGCAATTTTACACAATCCCCTAATCACTGAGTTGTGCTATAATTGGCACATGAAATTGCATATAGCAAACCCATCATCTGATTGGGGATCCTATCATAATCGGATCATTGACATGGTTTCCCCGGACCCATTCTTCCTTGAGGGAGGACCGGTGAAAGATGGTGAAATCTTCATCAGGTATTCCTCCAGAATGAAAAATAAGGGGATGAAGGTGGATCCAATCCCTCTCACATGTCTTCTCCTGGAACCACCTGTAGGCAAAAACAAGAAGTTCACTTTGATATGAGGCAACCTCATGGGGAGCATTCATACAACGATGACAGCAAGGAAGGACGGGACAGACATAACCACAATGGAAGGGAAGAAATTTGCTCACACTGATATATGTATGATTATCAACAAAGCCATATAGACTGTTACCTATCAAATAGCTAGCCTTACGAAAATTTCCTACTCTGTGAACTAATATGATATCAAGTAAACTACAAGCTGCTCACACCTTGAATTTAGGAAAGAAAAGGCTGCCCCCCCCTCCCGTTAGTACAGATTCCATCCCTGCACACGATCTATCTCCCATTCTCTATCACTCAGGAATCCACCTTGGCCTCTTTCACCGACCTGCAATACTAGTACCATACATCACTTTTTTGCATCTGGCACACTCAATATTATGGTACATCTCAATCTTATGGTACATCCACTGAATTGAGTGGAACCAATCGGACAGTGCTCCACTAAGTGGCACACTCAGTGGGGCACTCACATGACTCATGCATATTTTCAAGATCATTGTCAGAATCTAGCTTTA
Source organism: Suillus ampliporus (assembly GCA_016584345.1). NCBI lineage: Eukaryota > Fungi > Basidiomycota > Agaricomycetes > Boletales > Suillaceae > Suillus > Suillus ampliporus. The sequence continues at coordinate 916 of JABCPV010000625.1, read as the reverse complement.
GGCATATCCATGCACATATTTGTAATTTTTCCACCCTTTGCCCACAAAACACAGCCGCATTCTGTCCCATCAACCGATTTAAAACAGAGTTTAGATTTAATACATATTTGATCATGTGGCACATGTACCATTTATATATGGATTTTGTGGTTCACATATACCTGTCACTTTCATGATATGATTATGAATATGACAATAAGGCACATCCATGCCAACAAATTCAGCAATTTTGTCCATACATATTCCTCATTTGTCCATGAATCTGGGGTCAAACTAATTGCAGACCATGTCATGCTTTGATCATGAATTTTGAGGTAGACCATATTGTATTTCATATTAAGAAATTATTCCTCAATTTGAATGGAATCTGTCACACACACTTATTTCGCTGTGTCTCAGGTGTCAACAACTCTCATTGCCGCACAGTACAAGTGTCATGAACCATGCCCACCACTGCATGCTTCAACGACTCTCACATTACAAGTGTCATGAAGCATACCTGCCACCACATACTTCAATGACTCTCATTGCCGCACAGTACGAGTGTCATGAACCAATAACTTAAATGTACCAAGACACAGTAGTACGAGTTTCATGAACCAATACCTGCCACTCCATACTTTAATGACTCTCACAGTATGAGTGTCATGAACTAATAAGTACATACTGTAGTGGCCACAGTGAAACTGCTGGTATGATTTGCTGCAATCAAGTATGTTATAACCCCCTGTAATTGAATCTACTACTAAGTAATGTTCGTACCATGTCCCAAATTGGCAGTGTGCGTTGCACCATACATAGAAACACATTGTCATTTCATGTACCCTCAAACAACCCATCACCTTAATGGTACAAGCACATTCAGCCTTGTTTTTGAAGACGGACTATTCTACCAACATGTTCACAATTCTGTTCG
>JABCPV010000624.1:0-14027 GCA_016584345.1 Suillus ampliporus | reverse complement strand
AACCCCTGAATTGTGTACTAAACCTTGAAGCTCGAGGATTGAGACTTGACACTGGGAAAATGTATTTCATGAAAATTTGGATGTCCTTACACATTTCACTGAGTGTGTGAGTACCAAGCATCGAGTCCCGAGTGTCGAGTACTGAGTACCGAGCCTGAAACCCGAAACCCATCTCGGGTCTTGGTACTCGTGCTCCACATGTGAGGACATCCAATTTGCATGATATACATTTTTGCAAGTCTCGAGTCTCAATCTAGAGTCTCAAGATCCTCGAGCTTCGAGTTTAGTACACAATGTCAGGGGTTCGGGTTTCGGGTTTCGGGTCTCGGGTCTCGGCACTCGACATGTAAGGACATCCAAATTTGCATGATATACATTTTGCAAGTGTTGAGTATCGAGCCTTGAGCTTCGAGTTTAGTACCAAGTACCAAGTACTGAGTACCGAGCATCGAGTCCCCGAGTGTCGAGTACCGAGTGCCGAGCCCGAGACCCGAAACCGAGACTGAACCCCTGACATTGTGTACTAAACTCGAAGCTCGAGATCGAGACTCTAGACTTGAGACTCGAGACTTGCAAAAATGTATATCATACAAATTTGGATGTCCTCACATGTGGAGTACCGAGTACCAAGACCCGAGATGGGTTTTCGGGTTTCGGGTCTCGGTACTCGGTACTCGACACTCGGGACTCGATGCTCGGTACTCGACACTCAGTGAAATGTGTAAGGACATCCAAATTTTACATGAAATAACATTTCACCGAGTGTCGAGTGTCGAGTACCAAGCATCGAGTCCTGAGCATCGAGTGCCGAGTGCCGAGACCCGAAACCCGAGACCCGAAACCCAAACCCCTGACATTGTGTACTAAACTCGAAGCTCAAGGATCAAGACTCAACACTGGGAAAAATGTATTTCATGTAAAATTTGGATGTCCTTACACATTTCACTGAGTGTCAAGTACTGAGCATCGAGTCCTGAGCATCGAGTGCCGAGTGCCGAGACCCGAGACCTGAAACCTGAACCCCTGACATTGTGGACTAAACTCGAAGCTCGAGGATTGAGACTCGACACTGGGAAAAATGTATTTCATGTAAAATTTGGATGTCCTTACACATTTCACCAAGTGTCGAGTGTCGAGTACCAAGTACCAAGACCCGAGACCCGAAACCCGAACCCCTGACATTGTGTACTAAACTTGCACTCGGTGAAATGTGTAAGGAAATACAAATTTTGCATGATAATACATTTTTGTGAGTTTCAGTGTGCAACATATCCATGTTTCATTCACCACAAATCACCAAGTCTCAAAACCTGAACACCCAAACACCCGAAGCCTAACACAGTCCATGTATCGAATCACCCGAGTACCGAGTGCCAAAACTCAAAACTCGAGTCTCGAGATATGAGACTCAAAACTCACAAAAATGTATTATCATGCAAAATTTGTATTTCCTTACACATTTCACTGAGTGCTGAGTACCGAAACCCGATACCCGGTACTACACAATATATGTCAGGGTTTTCGGGTTTCGGGTGTTCAGGTTTTGAGACTCGGTGATTTGTAGTGAATGAAACATCGATATGTTGCACACCGGGATTCTGTTTTCAGGCTTTCGGGCCTCGGTACTCAGTACTCGGTAGTTGAGACCCAGTAGTTGAATACAATAGTCTATACTCAATAGTCTTAACTCAATAGTCTTAATTCGAGACTGGTCGGTAGTCAGAACTCAATACTCGGTAGTCAAAACTCGGTAGTTGAATATGATTGTCTATACTCGATAGTCTTAATGCGAAGACTCGCTATTCAGTATTCAATATTCGGTACTCGGGACTCGGGACTCGGTACTCAGTAGTTGGGAGTTGGGAGTCGGTACTCGGTACTCGGTAGTTGAATACAATGATCTATACTCCATAGTCTTAACTCAATAGTCTTAACTCAAGACTTGGTAGTTTGGACTCAATACTCGTAGTTTGAAACTCGTAGTTGAATATGATTGTCTATAACTCAATAGTCTTAACTCAATAGTCTCAATGTGATAGGTAGCGGTAGTCCTATGCGCGGGAAAGTACCGGGTCATGGGAATACTGGCGGGTCGTGTCGTGTGAACAAGGCTTTTGGGCCTCGGTAGTTGAATACAATGGTCTATACTCGATAGTCTTAACTCAATAGTCTATACTCAATAGTCTTACCTCAGGACTCAATACTCGGGTAGTCTTGGGACTTGGTACTCAGTAGTCAAGACTCGATAGTCTTAACTTGAGACTCAGTAGTCAGAGTCAGGAGTCGGTACTCGGTACTCGGTAGTTCAATACAATGGTCTATAACTCGATAGTCCTAACTCGATAGTCTGATATGGTGGTACTCGGTACTCGGTAGTTGAGACTCAAGTAGTTGAATACAATGGTCTATCACTTGATAGTCTTAACTTGGGACACTCAATAGTCTTAACTCGGGACTCAATACTCGGTACTCAGTAGTCAAGACTCGACAGTCTTAACATGATAGTCTTAACTCAATAGTCTTAGCTCGAGACTCAGTAGTCAGGAGTCAGGAGTCGGTACTCGGTACTCAGTAGTTCAATACAATGGTCTATACTCAATAGTCCTCACTCGATAGTCTGATATGGTGGTCTATACTCAATAGTCTTCACTCAATAGCCTAATCTCGATAGTCTTAACTCAAGACTCAGGACTCGGGACTTGATACTTGGTACTTTATCCCTAGCATCCATTCAACAGTAGGAATAGTGTATCAGGAGCCCAGGACCATAGGACAAATCCCTGTGATGCAGTATACCTACCTTCTCCTGGTTGTTTACCCCTGTGAAATTTTGTCCTGTAGGACCGGACCTCAAGGAGGGTAGGGGGTCTATTCATATGCATATTCTTAGTATATCTATGGCTTAGTTACTTTAAAATATGTATAGGATCCTTCTACAGGAATAAAATCACATACAATCATAAATTCGATGTTTTTGATGTGTTGCACTCCATTACACTTGCATACATGATCCAGCCTGCTCATATATCATTAGTGGTGCATATATATGTGCATTGTATACCGAACATCAGTTCAAAATAGGCCAGAGGATTGAGCTAGTGTATATACTCTCTATTTCTACTGATAAGCTGCCCATACCTTCCAAACATTGATATTTAATAATCAGACACCTGGAGTGCCTTTAAAATATATTCAGTATCATAGGCCTAACATTACAGAACGATCTAACAAGAATTGAATGCTGAGGACGTGAAATAGATAAGAAATTGAGTGTGGGACACTCAAAAGACCCAAAACATCGAAAATGGTCAGTTGAGTAGTTGTTGGACCTTAATGCTGGCATGAACTTACTTTACCATTATATCACTTCCACACATCCTCCACCCTCAGGGCAAAGTGTGGTATAGGTTGCTTGTGTAGTGTAACATATATGCTACTAATATTTAATGAAATGTTCAACCTATATCATATGTAAATGTGACTTTTATGTGATAGGTGTCAATTGTTACTTTTCACACATATGTTACTTTGCTTCCCTTTCGCTCAATACTTGATGGATCTGTATGAAACTTGTGGGCTATGGCTAGATATATTATATGAGCAGGCTGGTTTATGTGTATCAAACGAATGAGATTTGAGTGAGATGTGAGCATTACAAAAAAGAGTTCCCAAATTGTGCCATGCATGTGAGTCAATTATGAAATGTCATTATGATGCTTAGCCTTCTTGACGGAATATGTGCTGCTAGTCAAGGCAATACTATAGCTAGTCTTATCTTGTCAATAGGGTAAGATATAAGCAAGATATAAGCTTGACAAAAAATCATTATCAGGCTTGTCTTTGAAAAACAAAAGTTATTGTGAGGCTTAGGTGTATTCACGCTAATTGAGGTCCTAGTGTATATTCGACTACTGAGTCTGGACTACCAACTACCAACTACTGACACCAATAATCAACTACTGAGTCTTGACTACCGAGTATCGAGTCCTGAGTCCCGACTACCAACTACCAACTACCAACTACCAACTACCAACTACCGAGTACCGAGTACCGAGTCTCAAGTTAAGACTATCAAGTCTTGACTACCGAGTCTTGACTACCGAGTACTGAGTACCAAGCACTGATACCAATAAAACTATTGAGTTAAGACTATTGAGTTAAGACTGTCAAGATTAGACTGTCGAGTTAAGACTATGGAGTATAGACCATTGTATTTAACTACCAAGTATTGAGTCCCGGGTCCTGACTACCAACTACCAACTACCAACTACTGAGTACCGAGTGCCAAAACTCGAGACTTGAAACATGCATATACCTACCATTGACCACCGAAACCTGAAGCCCAAAAGCCCAAATACACCATGTTTGACTTTCACCAATCACCGAGGCCCAAAAACCCGAAAACCGAATCCTGGTGTGCAACATATCCATGTTTCATTCACCACAAATCACTGAGTCTCAAAACCCGAACACCCGAAGCCTGAAACCCGAAACCCTGACATATATTGTGTAGTACTGGGTTTCGGTACTTGGCACTCGGTGAAATGTGCAAGGAAATACAAATTTTACATGATATACATTTTTACGAGTTTCGAGTTTCAGCATTCGGTACTCAGGTGATTCGATAAATGGACTGTGTTGTGTTGGGCTTCGGGTGTTCAGGTGTTTGGGTTTTGAGAGGTGATTTGTGGTGAATGAAACATGGATATTGTTGCACACAGAAACTCACAAAAATGTATGATCATGCAAAATTTGTATCTTACACATTTCACCGAGACCCAAGTACCAAAACCCGACAGGACCCGAGATTTGGAACTCGATATTTGATAGTCAGGACTCGATATTTGGGACCCGATATTCGGAACTCAATATTCAATAGTCGGGACTCAATACTCGATGTTTGATAGTCAGGACTCAATATTTGGGACCCGAGATTCAGAACTCGATATTCGAGTATCGAGTACTGAGTACCGAGTACTGATTATTGAGTCCCGACTATCGAGTACTGAGCACCGAGACGCGAACACCTGACATTGTGTAATAAACTCAAAGCTTGAGGCTTGAGACTCGAGACTCGAGACTCGCAAAAATGTATATCATGCAAATTTGGACGTCCTTACATGTGGAGTACCAAGTACCGAGACCCGAGACCGGTTTTGGGTTTTGGGTCTCGGGTCTCGACACTTGGCACTCGATGCTTGGTACTCGACACTCGACACTCAGTGAAATGTGTAAGGACATCCAAATTTTACATGAAATACATTTTTCCCAGTGTCGAGTCTTGATCCTTGAGCTTCAAGTTTAGTACACAATGTCAGGGTCTCGGGTTTCGGGTCTTGGCACTCGGCACTCGATGCTCGGTACTCGACACTCGACACTCGGTGAAATGTGTAAGGACATCCAAATTTACATGACATACATTTTTCCCAGTGTCGAGTCTCAATCCTCGAGCTTCGAGTTTAGTACACAATGTCAGGGTCTCAGGTCTTGGCACTTGGGACTCGACACTCGGGACTCGATGCCCGGTACTCGACACTCGGTGAAGTGTGTAAGGACATCCAAATTTTATATGAAATCCATTTTTACCAGTGTTGAGTCTTGATCCTCGAGCTTTGAGTTTAGTACACAATGTCAGGGGTTCGGGTTTCGGGTCTCGGGTCTGGGCACTCGGCACTTGATGCTCAGGACTCGATGCTTGACACTCGGTGAAATGTGTAAGGACATCCAAATTTTACATGAAATCCATTTTTACCAGTGTCGAGTCTCGATCCTCGAGCTTTGAGTGTAGTACAAAATGTCAGGGGAAACCCGAAACCTGGTACTACACAATATATGTCAGGGTTTCGGGCTTCGGGTGTTCAGGTTTTGAGACTCGGTGATTTGTGGTGAATGAAACATGGATATGGTGCACACAGAAACTCACAAAAATGTATTATCATGCAAAATTTGTATTTCCTTATACATTTCACCGAGACCCGAGTACCGAAACCCAAAACCTGACGGGACCCGAGATTTGGCACTCAATATTCGATGGTCAGGACTCGGTAGTCAATACTCGGTAGTTGAATACAATGGTATATATTTGATAGTCTTATTGGTGTCGGTACTCGGTACTCGGTAGTTGATACTCGGTAGTTGAATACAATGGTATATATTTGATAGTCTTATTGGTGTCGGTACTCGGTACTCGGGACTCGGGACTCGGTAGTTGAATACAATGGTCTATACTCGATAGTCCTAACTCGATAGTCTGATACAATAGTCTACACTCAATAGTCTTAACTCAATAGCCTAATGTCGATAGTCTTAACTCGAGACTCGGTACTCGGGACTCGATGCTCGGTAATCAAGACTTGGTAGTTGAATACAATGGTCTATACTCCATAGTCTTAACTCGATAGTATTAATTCAAGACTTGGTAGTCGGTAGTCGGTAGTCCGGACTCGATACTCGGTAATTGAAACTCGGTAGTTGAATATGATTGTCTATACTCAATAGTCTTAAGTCGAGACTCGGTATTCAGTATTCAATATTCGGTACTCAGGACTCGGGACTCAGTACTCAGTACTCAGGAGTCGGGAGTCGGTACTCGGTACTCGGTAGTTGAATACAATGATCTATACTCCATAGTCTTAACTCAAGACTCGGTAGTTGGGACTCGATACTCAGTAGTCGAAACTCGGTAGTTGAATATGATTGTCTATACTCAATAGTCTTAACTCGATAGTCTCAACTTGATAGGTAGCAGGTAGTCTGATGCACGGGAAAGTACCGGGTCGCGGGAATACCGCCGGGTCATGTTGTGGGAACAATGGACTATGTGCGGGAACTGCGGGTTGCCTCGGATATGACGGGAAATGGACTGTCAGTGGGTTGCCATCATAAACCATCGAAATGCTCGATTGTGAGGCTAGCGAATAAATGTTTGGCACATCGGTACACAGTAGTCGGTAGCCAGTACTCGATAGTTGAGACTCGGCAGTTGAATACAATGGTCTATACTCAATAGTATGATACAATAGTTATACTCCATAGTTTTAACTCAAAATTAGTACCTCCTTTGATTTGGATGATATACAACTACCTGAGCTCCGTCATGTCTACAATTATCATTCACCTGGGCCCACCCATCTATATTATATACCCCCACGTCGGCCTACCCGTCTATGCAATATACAACTACCTTTGGCCCACCTGTATATATAATAAATATTTCACCGCTCCCTCGGCCCACCCGTCTACAAAATAATATTAATTTGTCGGCCCACCCGTCTAATATGATATATATCTGGGCCCACCCATCTATGTGATAACAAGCACCCTTGACATACCCGGCTATTTGATACACTTCTACCTTGGTACACCCATCTACATAATATCCAACTACCTCGGCCCATCCGTCTATAGAATATTCATGACCATCAGCCCACTCATCTACTCTACATATTCCCCACATGGGCCCACCCGTCTCCATTGGGAATAATAACACTCCCGGCCCATCTGTCATAGTTGAGGATATTTTTACCTTCGGCCCATGGTCCACTGGCCCGTATCATATGGGATATTATGCACGTCCGTTCACTCGTATAATACGGAGATAGGTAACTGCAATATGTGCATCTGTGTGCCGTCGCAAGTAAGTGAAAGTGCTTTCGAACTGTTTCTTTCTGTCTGTTACAACAAGTGAGTCATTTCATGTTCGTTTCTATGATGAACTCACAACTGATCAGGCCATACTGTGATAATGATACATCAATTAATTACAAGTTGTGGTAAATGTGTGATACATATTTTACCATAATCCATAAGCACCTATAATCTGTAGGGCTGATATATCAGTGGAGGATCCATGGGCACCTACAATCCATAGGGCTGATATATCAGTGGAGGATCCTACCTAGAAGCCTGCTGTTGGCTGGATTGGTTCCCTGGACCTGGTTCCTTGCCTCTTGTCACCCATCAATCCTTCTTTCTGATTCGGTCCCTGGGGGTTTTGAGCGGGGCTGTCAAATAAGCTTACTAATCTGATCAACATTATCCGAAACAATGGCTCACCTAGACTTGACCTAGACCATTTGCAATTTAGAAGTATCGAGGAAGATCAAGATTTATAAGCTGTGTTCCCGAAATGTTTTCTATCAACGTCGCACTAAGTGTCTCATCTCACTTAGCTCTCGCATCCTCACTCGTACTTACATTCATCGTTTACTCCTGCCCGCCACTCCCTCTTCTTACTTTTACTTTGCATCCCGTAGTTTCCTTCTACTCTGTTGTTTACGCATCATAATCGTAATCCGTACCGTTGTTTTTGCGTGAACTTTTCGAAGAATCATTGGCACGATCGAATTCGTAGGCAGGTTTTTCCGCCCTCCCAGCGGCTCTACCTGCCTGCGTCCCACCCCGAGCTATCGCTCGGTCCAGCCCAACACACGAGATCGTGTCACCAATTCCTATTAAGCCAGACGAAGCTGGACTCGAATCCTGCACCGGTGGTGTGAAATTTTCTCAATTAGGAAATTTTGGACTTGGTGAAATTTTGCTTGTCATACACTCACATCCCTTGTAATTAATGGTGATCGATTAGCACACCTTAGTTAGTTCTTTGATGAGCCCCCACAAAGATCCTTACACCACCTCTGAGTCTCCAACCATGTCTCAAAAGCTGCAAGATGATGGATCGTGATTCACATATTATCAACTATATACATGTAACAATGATGTACGACCAAAATAAACCCAACCCAGACTGCTACTTACTGACATGCGGACTTGCCTTTGCATGAAGCCTGGATTTGACCAATATCGTTGGCTGCTGCAGCACATTTTGACTGGAACCGCTGGCGTTTCCCACGACCTCCCTCCAACTCTGGGCGGTTTTCAATGGGTGGCAGTCTGCCATCTCCCTCAGTCACAGCATCCTTTGTCTTTTGACATTTGGACGGCCTATGTGGTTGTTCGAGAGGATTCGCAGTGTTGGATGGCCCTTCAAGAGCTGTGACCTGTTGAACTTGGGTGGGAAGACATAAAGGAGTCTGCCGGGGGGGAACAACAGAGACTGATGCTGGGGAAAGAGCGGGAAGTGGCGCAGTCTGTTCAGGAACTGAAACTGACAGGGAAGGAACCAAAGGAAGGGTGGGAAATGGTGCAGTTTGTTCATGGACGGAAGCCGATGCTGGAAGAAGAGTGGCCCCCATTGAGACATCCTCATGGTCAATGGTCATCCCACCCAGATTCTGGAATTGGTAGCGGATACAAGGAGGTGATGACAAACCATGGCACAATGCAAGGTCTTGCTCAAGGTGTGGTTCTAAAGTTGGATCTTGAAGGAGCTGGAGCAAGGATGGCGAAGCAGACATTGTATTGGGAGATTGAGACGGCATAGGAAGTAAGGGTCACATTAACTCCATTTCCTCATCTGTGTCAACTGGGTTGCGGGTAAAGTCAGAGAAGAAGTTGACGTCGACATCATACAGAGAGTGATCGGGAGCCTCAGGCACCACAGCCGAATGGTTATCGTCAGGGTTGAACATAAAATCGTGGTTGAATAAGGGTATCTGGCTGGCTGTGTTGAGTGTAGGTAACGGTGTGGGCCCAGAAAAGACAGGCGGTATATCAGGAATAATAGCTGTAGGAGCATCTGATTGCGGAGCAGATAATGCGGTGGCGCATGGCCAGGAAAAGATAGGTGATGTATCAGCACCTATAGTTTCAGGATTAGTGCGTGATAGGGTCATAGCTGCAGTCCTTGGTAGCCCTGAAGAAGATGGAGTGGATGGCCTTGGTAGCCCTGAAGAAGACGGAGTGGATGGTAGTGAACCTTGTGCCCTGGCAAGCACTGCTGCTTCAGCTGGTAAATTCAAATATTAGAATTCAATACTACCAGAACCACTGAACCTGAAACTCACGAAAAACGCGCTCTACAAATTGAGTATAAGGAACCATAACACCCTTTGCAAAGTCAGGGATATGTTTGGCTGAACCGATTGCCAATTTTCGTTGTACCAACATGGAAGCTGCTAACCTCCAAAGTGCCTCCCATGGCAGGGTCCGGACCACCCATCAGAACAGTGAACACCCAATCTGTCATCTCATGTAGCTCTTCGAAGAACTGAGAGAGAATTAAAGCGATTTTGGATACATAGCTGCACGATGTGTTAATAAATTGATATGCATAAGAAGACTGTACAACTCACATGTCCTTGCTCACAGTGTCACTCTGTTCCTTTACCTCCTCTATTTCGGCACGCTTCTTCTCCTTCATTGCCTCCACAGCTGCAAAAACTGCCGCTCTAACTTCCTCTGATTCTTCCTCAAAGGCTTTCTTAGTGCATGTTGCATGATGAGATGGATAGCAGATTTCCCGACTGGCTGAGAAGACTGTTCTGCCATGACTCCGTCCTTGACCTTAGCCGTGTAGTGAGTTTTCGAATACATCTCCCATGGCTTTAATACGCGGGAGGTCTTTTCGCCAGACCCTTTCTTCAAGATGCGACCTAGCATCTTGTTGATAGCTCCAGTGTTTGTGGAGTTTGCAACTCGACCAGCCTTGGAACCGCCGTAGTCATTACGAAATTTCTCCAACAAGCGCTTTATGGCATGTAAGTCTTGGATTGTCTAATGGAAGTAATGAGTGTTAATGAACGCACCTGTTTTCGTAAATTCCATGCTTCCGCTTCAATTATTGATTGTTCCAGGGTCAAAGGCTGATCAAGAGGAATGTCCTTGAAGACTTCAAGTCTTTCTGGGAACATCTTAGACCATTCCTCATAGAACGGAGCCCAGAATGGCTCATAGTTTCGGTCTGCTTTACACCAGAGAAATTGCTCCCGGTAGGTTTGCATGAATGTGAGTTGCTCAGCAGAATACTTGCTGCGTGGGGCCATCGTAATTATGTGGGTGGGGTTATGTCTGACAGTCCCGTCTGCGCGACAACTACATGAAAAGGGCAGTGAAAATTTCACCCTCAGTCGCTATGTAAGTACTTCTGTCTTGCTTCAAGTTCTGTGCAATATTGTTAATTTTGGATATTGGGTGACCAAAATAGATATATCGCGTGCATGGAACACGAGCAACAAAGGCAAGCAACACACCCCTCACTAGACACGAGCGCCCTGTCAAGGTGACACATCTACTCTGTGCAGGCGACAACGAGACCAAGAAGATGCGCTACGCTGATAAATTCAACAAACGGGGCGAGGCAAAGATCCATGTCGTCTGGGAGGAGTGGTTCTGGGACTGCTTGGAATTTGGAGCACTTCGTCTGACAGTCCCAGATACTAGTACATCATGTAGCCCTACACAACTTATTAGCATAGGATTTGTACATGGAAAATGTCCAGACGTCTAAACTATGCTGTGAAACATTGACACATAACTGTCCTGAAGTCTAAACTGTGTTGTGAAGCATTGACATATAACTGTCCCGAAGTGGCTGCAACTTAGTCTTGCACTTATGGGACGGAAACGCAAGTCTTCATTAGAGCGTCAGAACGCACACAAACAATCCAAAGACCTGCATTATTTTCGGTGAGTATCTATTGTTATCAACAATATTTGCTCTTCGTGCATTAACATGTAGTAGTCATGTAGGACAAGAACGTATGAAATCTCGACGGAGATGGTGAAAGAATCGGGGTGCTAATGAGGTATGTGTGCTTAAATTATCACCGCTTGACTGTCCTTATGCTACTTTACTTTACAGGCTACATTGAATGCCTACGAGAGTCTAGATTCATTGTGGGCTAGTACACACACGGGCTGCCATACCAATACAGGATGTCAAGACCGCGTTATTGCTATCCTCCAGAAGGTGGATGTCATAGGGTGGGATGATGTTAGACCTGGTTGTGAAAAAGAGTTGTTGGAAGCACGAGAGTTAGCCAGGGATGCCGAGGCACTTGTGCAATCTGTCACTAATCTTGAGGGTCCATACTCAGATCGGCTCAAAACTGATTGTGCTCAAATTCTTTCCAGAACGCAGCTATGGGTTGCGGCAGAAGAACAAATGATTGCATTGATGGACCAAGGGCAGGAGAGTACTCGATCAAGCTCTCTTCGAGGACAAGCTTGTCTGGCAATGTTCGTAGTTGCTATGCTAGATACACATCAGACGATATATCACACCCTCACAGCAACTGCCAGCCTCAATCGCAGCGATGACAATCTTCAATTCCCATGTCCACAGTCTTTGCCTTTGCGTAGAGAGCACCACTAACACCAGGTGACCCAGGGACCAACACTGCTCCTGTTGGCGGTCAAATAAGAGAAGCCAGGAACACATGACAACAGAGAAGCTTACCATCCATAGAACACTCCAATCTTGTGGCCCCTGGTGACATAGTAGACTTTTACGCCATCTGTAGGAGCAATTGGGACATTAAAGTACACTCCCTTGTGTACATTGAGGATACTGCCAAAGGCAAGAGCGGCATCTACATCAGCATAGCCATCCGTTGGATCTATAATAGTGATAATGTTGGTGCTGGTGTTGGTGCTGGCAGTCAGGCTGGTGGTGCTGGTGATGGCGGCAGCAGGCTCTTCGTCATCATGAGCCTCCTCATCACCGCTGATGGAAGACTCTGACTCGGGCTCGGCCTGCGAATCTGTTGAAGCAACACCAAGGTTGTCGGAGAGAAGGCTGGAGATGGAAGACTTGGACTCGGGCTCGGCCTGCGAATCTGTTGAAGCAACACCAAGGTTGTCGGAGAGAAGGCTGGAAGCCAGATTTCTGTGGTCGGCGGAGGAGAGTTGAAGTGCTGATAGCAGCATGACAACTGCCGCTAAATTGAACCTGGTCAGTATGGTAGGACGAACAGAACATGGAGACCAGACTCATTAGACATACCAACTGTGTCACTGGTTATAGCAGAAGTCTCTGCGCCAGCTGAGGACATAATTAATACTTGAAGCGGTTGGTACTGGTGTTTGAGTGGTCAGTACTGGTGTATGAGTGTAAGAGATGCAGGGATTGAAAGACTGCCCTTTTATCCATGCAGGCATCCACGGACTAGAGAATCAAGAAATTCGGCCAAGTTGCTAGTAAAGGCGTTCAGAATCATTGAACGCATTCTCTGATATGACAAACAAAAACAAGCAAGCACAAATTCTTCTTCTCTTCCAACGTTGATTCACACTGATTTGCCAACTGTCTTCACATGGCTGACAGCCTTACATTTGTAGGTGAGTACTCTGTATTATACCCCCCAGTATGTCCAATCTGATGCACGTCCTGCTCCCCAGTACGTCCAATAGTCAGTGGGCTCTACACTGGTCTCTCGGAGCTCATGCTTGACAATCCTTCACATTTCCCACAAGAAGAAAGTTTTGATTTCCTATCATCACGTGTCAGCAAGTGGAGAGCCCGAGCCCGAGCACGTACTACATGACATTTTGCCAGTTCCCCGCACAGTTGCACACCCATTGAATATGTGATCAGGACATCTTTTTCCACATCAAAATCTGGCCAGAGGAACTCCCACAACGGCCACATCTCATCATACTCCTCGAGTAGATCATCAATAAATAGGTCTGTTTCCACAAACCCTGGCTTAAGTTTCCTGTATTCAGGAATTTTGGTACACAGGAATTTGGCCTGTTGTTTGTCCATCTGGACACAGCGGATTATGTTAGACATGATGTCTACAGCGGGACAAGGCTCCACATACCATGCGGTCTTAGATTTGAGAGCGGGTGTGAGTTTTGGTTGTTAGTCAGAGTTGTGCATTCAGAGCCTTATGTATATATTTCCAGAGGGATCCGCATTGTAATAACCATTCTCACGAGGTGCCTTTCCATGCGTCTGACATGACATGAGCTACCAAAAAGCTTCAGGTGCATTTTGAGTGTTTTGTCCAGCAGCCCTCAGGCCACACCTCCTCAACGTGTTCGTGAATACACACTGACAACCAGGCGCACCACATTGCAAATGGCATATATACCACGACATAATGAGGTCCCTCTGGAAGGGGTGATGGATGAATTGTCAGCACCCAAGACTCAGTGGCCAGTTTGCGACTTCTTCGATGAAG
>JABCPV010000623.1:0-14027 GCA_016584345.1 Suillus ampliporus | reverse complement strand
TCCTTCGGTTCTTCATCGTCTCGGATCGTTCGGATTCCAACAAGGTCCCCTAGACTGAATACCGACGACGCGCACACAACCTAACGGCCTCCCTCACTGTCCCCTACGACCTGGATTTCCACTATCCAAGAGGTTGAAGGCCACCGCCCGCTCCCCACACACATCTACCCGAACACCCTTTCAGTTCCTTCGCTACTACGTAGGATCTTTCGATTTGTTTCTTCTCCTCCTATCGGTATGTACTTGACAGACAATTTTGGACTGTCCGTTTCTCTTCTTACTTGTGGACTTGTCTCCGCCATCTACGCAATCGTCATTCGATTTGTTTCTTTTTCCTTTATCGGTACTTGACAGACATGGGACTGCCCTTCTCTTTTATTCTTATGAACTCATCTCGCCATGTATGTTGCGGTTATTTCATTGACAGTGTTCCCCCATTTTCGTGTATGTACGACGACAAGTGTTAGACATGTTTCTGAATCCAATGATCTGGTTTACACTCTGAGGACACTCTTGATTGTGCGCGCAAGTCATTCGTCCTCTCATTCTTAGTGCAGTGGAAGCCATAAGTCTGCTTACTCGTTCGCAACAGATCATTGGATCGATCTATTTAGTTATCGCCGATATCCATCCTTCAGAAACAAAATCAATACCGATGTCCAAGCGCGGGCAGGCACAACAAATCACCCATACCTCAAGGCATCCTTCCTATAGGATTACGAATGTTCATATCTGAAGATCTGACGGTTGGGGGCATCCTTAAACTGTGATCTCGTACAGCTTTTTCTGGTGTAGTTTGCAATCTGCGTTGAAGATAATCAGTATCCTCGATCATTGCCGGAGTCTGCCCTTGCTTTTCTGAGGTCTGTGGGGTTAGTGTGTGTAGCTTTAATCTCTGCTCTCCGGTTGTCCGACATCGCTGCGATCCAACAAAAAAGTGTTTGATGTCACGACGAAAGACCAGGTGTGCTTGGCACGTTAGTGCTGCCAGACACGTCACGAGCAATGTAAAAGACCCGTCGCAGGCTCTACGAAATGAGATCATGACAATGATGTAACGGTGCTGGCCAAAGCAATCAAATGATTCACTGTATGCAATACTTAGCTGTACAATAGTAAGTAGTATACGATAGACAATTAGAGAAGTAACCTCCAGAACACCAAATAACCTGAATAAGTACCACAATGAAACTTAGGGGCAAAAACAGATTCTCCCCTTCCATGTGGAGTAGCCGACAACTGTTGATCACATCGAGCATCTCCCGTGCTACACACTGCTGCTAGTTGACACATGCGCATGCTCCTGGAAAGCGATCGAAGTCATGCCGGTTGCTGCATCGGAGTTGTCCACGAGCTTCGCGCAATACTCTCTAACGCCAAGGATCAGGCGTGGTCCCATCACAAACATCTGCACGAACAAGACAATTTGAAGAAAACCAAGATAAATCTGATTTTCTAGGAGAGATAGGTCCTAGGAAAATGATGAGCCGGGGTCACATGCAGAGTTCAGCGAGAGATCGGCATACCGCTAAGATCGGTGAAAAGAAAAAAACGAGCTGGAGGCAAGAAACGGCAACAAAGCTAGCGGACGCGGAACTTCAAGGGAAAGGAGAATCACATTGACATTATGAGCTCACCTTGCAAAGTAAACTACGTGAGATTTCATTAACACTGTGAAACAGTCCCCGATAATCCCTCCAGCCAATTGTTGTCGGAGTTCACGGAAGTGTTTCACAGCAACCCAGACTGCGAGACACAGTGCGAGGACCTCCCATACAGTGCTGAGTATCCAAGTCGTGGAAGCCAGACGTGTGTCAGCTTTCTCTTGGTTGACACAGCACTGATAAGTGCCGGAGAGAATGAGCTCCTCTGGTATTCGTCCATGAGCCTCATGCCCTTAAGTGTTTCATCCATAATTAAGCTTACCCCCTGAAAGATCCCTGATTGATATACCGGCGAGCACTCCACAGGCAGTGTTGGCAGCCAGGAAGACGACTACGAGAAGTATCAGCACCTTTCTGGATCGCTGATACATCGCATGTAACCGAGCGATCATGATGACTTGCATGATGTTTAAGTCAAGTCGATATCACTGAGGTATTGCAGCTGTATAGCTCACCGCCTAGCATTACATTTACAACGACACCAATCCAATCTTGTGCAAGGTACATCATTCGACCTGAGAAATCCAGTGAGTAATCAGCCTCGGAGGACCACAGACTTGAAATAAACTTACACCTATCGACATTATATTGATCCAACAGGCAGTCAAGAATATCACTCACCCCTACATGGGAGTGCAGTCAATTGTATGGAAACGGCGGGCGTCGGTGAAGAATACCCACTTCATTGGTCAGCGGGATTGTCTGGACACCGCCTGTATGCCGCTGGTTAGAAGACACAAACAAGGTGAATGTCAGGAGATATACCTAGAGTGTTGAGGCTGAATGTCATAGATGGCTGATTAGTAGTACAACGACAATTGCTTAGCCTTGCAAACATACACAGCAGATATTATTCCAAGATAGCGCACCTATGACATTGTCAAGTCAGTACAACTTGCCAACCATGCTTATAACACGAGCCACATACACTCAGATAAAGAACGGTCATCAAGGACCAGCGTTGCCTCTGCCACAAATTAACTATTTTGTACGTTCTCCTTAGTATTATGTGGGACTCTGCTCACCCAGATCAGTTCCACCTGTAAAACCATTCTTAGCGATATGACTGATGCAGTAATGGCATCGACCTACCTCTTGTCCGAATGTCAGTGCTGGAAATACCATAAGGATATCAGCAGGTCATCAATACTGTTTTGCTCACCCCAATCGTAGATCACTCCAGCAGAGGCGACAACTGCGAAACCATAGCCAAGGTTAGATAGACACATCACAGTCGTCATCCGACAGGCTCTCCACGAACCTGCAAAATAGCTGCCGGTACGAGCCGCATTGATGGACGGCCACCAACTGGGATCATTCGAGATTATGGTCATACTGTTAAAGGATGCAAGCGAGTGACGAACTTGGTGGACGTAATATGACAAGGGCATTCATAGTAGATATACCACTATGCGGCATCTTTGTGGCCGAAATGAGCATCATAGGGATGATATCCGTTCCTGTCACGATTGACCGAAGTAAGTAATTTCCATGAAGAAGCAGTGTCATCGGTTGAATGAAAATGGAAGTTGGTCATGAAACTGCACAGCAGTCGCACACGAGAAATGTTTGAGCGCTCGGCAACTTCATTCCGATGCTTCCTCTCGAGACGTTCCTACTACAATTGCATCAGTTAAGGAGTTTTGAAATCGGTGAAATCATGTATTTCATTGATCTGATACAGGCCTAAGCACGATGCGATCATCGAAAAAGCCTACAGTCTCAAGTTTCAGTGATCGTCGGCGGTGCCTTTGCCTCGCTGGCCCAAGCCACCGCGCGTAATGGCTCGTCGAAGGTCTCTTAACAATGCTACATTCCAGAAAGGTCTAATATGGACAATATCAATTGTAAATGCTGCCAAATAGATAACTCACCTGTGCCATCCAGGCTGCTAACGCACACCCCTCAATACTTAATCCAATGCGCCTGCCTTCAAGTTTCTCCTCGCAAGTCCTCGGCCCTCTGTCATTAGGCTAAATGTCACCAGGATGCGAAAAACATGCGCAATGCAATTCCTATGTACAATAAATCCGTCGTAGAGTTGATGGCCGCCATCGGTGTTTGGATACTGCTAAGTGGGATTGGTAGCGGGGACTTGTGGCAAGTTATATGGCTTGTCGTATACTTGCTTAGAGTTGAACGTTGAATCATGACATGCATTTACATTTGCATTCGAAACCTGTTCATCTATATGAAATTGATATCGTTATTAACCGCGCTTATTGTAGGGTTGCATGGATGCGATGTGGTACGATACGACGGAAACATAGCCTTTGCCCGCAAGCTCCATATCCTCTGAGGAGCGAATCTAAGAATACAGAAGCTGTGTGGGGGTGTGAGTTGATGTAGCTTGGCGGCGAGGTAAGTGGCGGAGATGGCTGCTCGGTGGGTTTACCAGGATGACTAGTGGGATTGGATATCTGGTGATATGAGATGCTTGGTCGATAATAAGTGGGATTGGTTCAACCGCGGTTGTTGGCACAATTAGATTGGTCGATAGCACAGTGTGATGGTTGATTGGTGCGATTTGATTTTAGTTGTAGTGCATCGCTGTGAGCGATCCAACATGCCTGGTTAGATACCTGCTCAGCGTGTTTGATGATAGGGATGGGATTTACTGAAGCTAGGATGCTCACGAGTCTAAGGTGAAGCGTTCAGGAGAGCAGACGCGAAAAGCAACCGGAACGGCAAATTTACGTGACATATCCTTTGTTTGCGCAACGTTCTACAGCTCAGCGCTCTGCTATTCATACTATTGGCAGATCATGCTAATCACTGCTATCCGACTGCACTTCGACCACAGAAAATACCCTAGCCTAACTAGCTATTTGTACCTCTGCTGTGTTTGTTAGAATTCTGGCGCGGAGTCGCATCACAGTCCGAGCGTCTTTTCTTGACTCGCAACCACGACTACTAGTAGGTCTTTGTCTCCATCTAACTCTTGAATTTCATAAGTCGACTACTGGAAGGGGTGCGCAGTTCTTTCCACTCGATGACGACTCTAGACTGATTTGCCTGGAGAATGGAGAATGGCGGTAGAAAACGAGCTGCGAGTTGCGTCCACGACTCCACGTATATGTTAACGCACGAGAGGGAAAAAAAATTAGAGCTTGGCCTTCTGCGCTGTTCAAGGCTGCGCATATTGGTCGTACATCATGGCACTCCCAAATTCAAAGTCATTCTCTGCACTTGCTCTGCACCGCCTCTGCCTACGCACCGTCCCCCGGTCCAAACAACACAGTCGCGCTCCAACTCGCATCTGGAATAGGATCTGCTAGCAGCGTCGGTAAGCCCGTGTGTTTTGATAAGCGTAAGTGCAAGGTTTAAGAGTTTAGCACTACGAACGAAGTCGCGTTACGTATATGGTTCAAACGTTATACAGCAGTTCAGCTCAGGCTGTGACATGTTGGCTACACTGCAATTGTAAGGTTCTTGACCAAACATCGTTTGATGTTCCATTTGCAGCTTGCAGCACACTCGCGCACTTCTACCATAGCGCTATGCATCCCACCCAGCGCGAGAGATAAACGATATGACAAGATGTCTGACATGTGATGTCAAAACTACCAGAGGAAGTCATGGACATCCGTCCTCCAGGTTATAAGGGAAGTTGTTGACTTGGTCACACTACTGTATAAGTGGATACGCATGCTCATGTATGGCGAGCCTGTTTCATCCTTCCGATTCGACCTTCACTTACTCTGTATTTCCCATATCTCGTACCCGACTACAACCTCGCCCTCCAGTCCCTTGGCCTCGATCAATATTCTCTCTCCGGCCGGACCTGCTACAAAGCGACGTACATCCCAAATATCGCTTTTGCGGTACCACCCAGACCACCTTGCTTCCTCGCGTATGCGCGTCCACCATGTCTCACTATCCGCGCTGCTGTGCCTACTCGCACAGTTCTCAAGAGCCATTTCTTCGTCGGTAATACCATTGAATGTTCTGCCTGCCGAAGAAAAGAAAATCGAACGTGACATCGAGGACAGGCAGATTGCTGTACCTCAGCTCGTTAAGCAGCGGCGCTTGTATGGGGAATGGAGGTAAGATGAGGAGTGGAATAGCGACGCGATGGCAGCTGTAGTTACAGGGTGTAATTCTGACAACTTAACCGCGGTCAAGCCTACGAACCTAATTCCTATGTAACAGCACCTCACTTCTGCGAATAAATCCGCGCGTTTAGGAATAAATGTCCCGTCGCAGAGAAAGAAGGCATGGGTGTGTATAAGGGATTCGATTGTGAAGACACTTCTCTTTCAAATTTGCTTCGAAACGTCAAATAAGTTGAATAGGTACCCTCCAGAACACCGCATAACTCCGATGAAACTTGGAACATAAAACAGATTCTCTCGCCTCTGCAAAGCGCCCAACAGCTGTTAATCACAACGAGCATTTTCCGTGCTACACACTGCTGCTAGTCGACACATGCACGCGCTCCTGGAAAGCAATTGAAGTCATGCCGGTTGCCGCGTCGGAGTCGACCACAAGCTTGGCATGATATTCTCGAACGCCAAGGATCAGGCGTGGTCCCAGCACAAACATCTGCACAATCTCGAAAATGGTAAGAAACCCATTCAAAATCTGAGCTTCCACGAAAGATGCATCCTATAAAAATGATGAAGCGTGGTCGCGTGCGGAGATCAGCAAGAGTTCGGACATACCTCGAAGACCGGCGAGAATATCACAATGAGGTGGAGGAAAGAAACAGCAACAAAGCGAGCGGGCGCGGAACTTCAATGGAAAAGGAGAAACACAGTCATGTTATGAGCTCACCTCGCAAAGTAACCCACATGAGTTGTTATCAGCACCGTGAAACAGTCCCTGATAATCCCTCCACCTGATTGTTGTCGCAGTTCACGGAAGTGTTTTACGGCAATCCAGACTGCGAGACACAGTGCGAGGATCTCCCATACAGTGGAAAGTATCCAAGCAGTGGTAACCACACCTAGGATAATTCCTTCATAGGCAACATTACACTCATAGGTGCCTGAGAGAATGAACTCCTCTGGTATTCGCCAATGAGCTTGGTTATTTCATCCATGATTAAGCTTACCCCCTGAAACATTCTTCAGTGTTATGGCAGTTATTACACCAAAAATATTGACAAGCAGGAAGACAACAACAAGAAGTATCAGCACCCTTCTGGATTGCTGATACATGGCATGTAACCGAGTGATCATGATGACTTTTATGATGTTTTAGTCAAGTCAATATCACTGATATATTGCAGCTGTGTAGCTCACCGCCCAAGATTACATTTATGACAATGGTCATCCAATTTTGTGTGACGTCCATTATAAGGCCTGACAAATCCAGTGAGTGATCAGCCTTGGAGAATCACGCCCTCCAAAGAAACTTACACCTGTGACAGTCATCATATTGAACCAACACGCTAGTCAAGAATCTCACTCACTCCTACATAGGAGTTCAGTCAATTGGATGGAAACGGCGAGCATCGGTGCAGAATACTCACTGCATCTGATACTGAGATTGTCGGGACTAGCCCTGTGTGCTGCTGGTCAGAGGACAAAACACAGTGAATGTCAGGAGACATACCCAGAATGTTGAGGCTAATTGTTAGAGATGGATGATTAGCACAACGCCAATTACTTGGACTTCCAAACATACACGGCATATATTATTCCAAGATAGCGCACCTATGATATTTTCAAGTTAGTACAACTTGCCGAACACACGTATACCACAAGCTACATACATTCAGATAAAGAAAGGTCATCAGGGACCACCGTTGCCTCTGCCGTAAATTAACTGTCTTTCAAGTTGTTCGTCTGATGTGGGACTCTGCTTACCCAAATCAGTTCGACCTATGAAACCATTCTTAGCGACATGACTGATGCGGTGATGGCATCAACGTACCTCTTGGCCAAATGTGAGAACTGGAGATACAATAAGGATATCAGCGGCTCATTAATACTGTGTTTCTCACCCCAGTCGTAGATCAGTCCAGCAAAGGCGGCGACTGTGAAACCGCAGCCAAGGTTAAATCGACACATCACGGTCATCATCCGACAGGCTCGCCACGAACCTGTAAAGTAGCTGGCAATACGATACGCATTGATGAACGGCCACCAACTGGGATCATTTGAGATTAGGGTCATACTGTTAAAGGATGTATGTGAGCGAGTTGTGAACTTGGTGGACGTATGACGAGGTAATTCATAGTAGATATACCACCATCCGGTGTCTTTGTGACAGAAATGAGCATGATAGGGATGATATCAGTCCCTGCCTTGATTGACGGAAGTCAGTCATTTCGCATGAAGTGAAGTAGAAAGGAGAAGTCAATCCAGTGTCATTGGTTGAACGAAAGTGGAAGTTGGTCGTAAAACTGCACGGCAGTTGCACACGCTGAATTGTATTCGATGCCGTTCTCCGGATCTTTTTGCCACACGTGCCATCAGTTAAGAAGTTCATCCATCCAACAGAAACCTATATTAATGTGATCATCGAAAAGAATGCTGTCTCGATGATTCCCATCTGATGAACAACGGCACTCTCCACCTCGCTGGCTCGGGCCCCACATCATAGAACTTAATACAAGGCGTTCTACACTCACGTAGTGTAATGATCATGATGCGTCGAAGCATGAACCCTCAGAGCCTCTGAGATGCATCATCTCTGCTTCGTAATCTGTGATTGATATCCGACAATGTGATCCCTAGATGAACAAATGAGACGGCACTGTGGAACAAAGAAGACTCAGATCATCATGCCAAGTGCAGGGCTTGATGGCCGAGTAGAAAGTCCGACTTCTTGTAGAAGCTCAAGTGACCATCACTATGAGCATAACTTCAAGATAAGCACCGCCTTCAAGATAAGCATCGCGTAAACTCATATTCTGTGCCGGGGTCAAACAACACAGTCACGGTCATGCTCGCGTCCACCATTTCCTGAGTGAATCACTGTGTCTTGACGAGTAGAAGCACGAGTATTAAGATTTTAGCATTACATGTAAAAGACACTGACCAAATTCATTCTCTGAGCTGTTCGAGCTTGATCATCAGCTACGCCAACAATACATGCCTTTCGCAGACGCCAGATCCTCATATTAGTTGAAAAGAGCAGTTGTGATTGTCCAGAAAGTGGAGACTGACCAGATGATGTAAAAAAATCAATGCCACGGACCTCACGATCCTTCTCCAACTCTTCTGTACGTCACAAACTTTTCGGCGTGCTCTGCTCGAAAACCCAATCAGAATGGAGATGTTGTACCTGGGCGAGTCGATTGGTGAAGGAGTCAGCGGTGACGTACATGGCAGAGATGGATGCTGCGCTTGGCAGGTGTACTGGGATGACTGATTGGTGTGGAATTGGTGTTGCCGCGGGTGATACAAGCAATCTGGCAACTGCATCATGCCTGGTTGAGCATCGTGATTGATGATTGAGGTGGGTCTGCTGAGAGTAGATGTGATGAAGTGAGGAAAGCGAACTCCTGAAGCACGATATACGAGTGGTTTATGACACAACAGTGACAGTAGGATATCAAGTCGTACTTGATGCACACGTCAATTGTACGGCTAGATATCCTGTATTCATCTTGAAGGTCCAGGTCATATTGCTCATAAGCCGTGACTTCAAAACATCGATACAGTCATCATTGTCATGGCTGTCATAGTACATAGACCTGAGACTGCTGGGAGGAGTGACTCGGAAATTGCCTTGACTTTGCTGAAGGCGCTTGTCTGGAACTGTTTCATTCACCTCCCTGCGTCGCGACGACGACGACGACGACAGTCTCAACGGCGGATCAAACCAATGTTCAAGAATTTCTCCTCTTTGAAGTACTGTGACGTTCACTCGTTCATCCCTTCCTCGAAAACCTACCTTCGTGTTCCTTCCGCACCAAGTTCTCATCACTCTCGTCGCATCCACCCTCAAGATACCAAACCCTGTGCCTCCTCCATACCTCCACCCTGCTCTGCATCCACCCGTCTTCCTTTTCCTCTCTCTCCGCCCTTACCCCACCTGCTCCCTTGCAGTGTTCCCCGCCCTCTCCGGTTGTGGTTTCCTGGTGCCTCTTCCCTCACCTTCCATTGTGCTGAGCTTTTTCCTGCCGTCTCCTATCGCGGTCTTTCCGGCGGCTCTTCCCGGACCCTCTTCCCTTGCAGTTTTCCCCGCTCTCTCCTGACATGCTTTCCCCCACTCTCCGTCTCTTGACAATTATGTCTTTGTCTTTTCCGTTATGGTTTCACTTTTCCTGGTTGTTTTTTTGTTGTCTTGCACTTGTGTCATGTATCCACCTATTCGTACATATCTCTGGACTTCTTTCGCGCTTGTGCATGCCCCTTCGTAACCTGTTTGTGGTCTTTCATTGTTATAAATGCTGTTTTTCTGTGTGCGCGCACCCGTCTTCACCTGCTTGTGCTGAATGTGGTATCCTTTACATCCTGATCAATTTTTCTTCCTGCTGTCACTCTTCGCATGTGGCCGTCTGAGGAGCGCGAGTTACATGTCATAACTCACTCCCTGCTGCCTTGCATGATGTACATATCCGCCTCAGCCGTGCTATCTAATGAGAGGCGTTGCCCACATTGACTTCCTCTGGTGCCCATCATCATGTGTCCTCCCACCACATCTTCAGGTTCTTGGTCGACTTCTGACCTGGAGGTTGGCTTTCATGCTCCCCTGCCCCTTTCGCCTGGCTGCCACCCTGAGCCCTGGCCTACACGATACACATCGGCCTCTTCGTTTTGTTATTTTATCAACGCCTCGTACTTGATGAGTACTCTTCTGTTTCTCTCCCATCTTCTACGAGTCCTTTGTCTGACCACTTCTTTTTTTGTTCGTTGGGTGCCATTACATTTCAGTCTTGGGAATTTCTCCTCTCCTCCACTGTATACTCTTTTGACTCTTCGCTCTCCTTCCCTCCTTGGTTTTCTTTGTTGATTGTGGGCACATGGCAATTTTCGACCTTTCCTACCTTGGTTTCGAGTGCGACGTAATCGAAGTGTGTGTTTCCTATACCTATTCCCTTCTCATTGCATTGGTTTCGTTGCATGTCATTGATGCTGTGGTCAATATTCTGTTGCTGTTTCTTCGCTGCTGTCTCCTTTTGGGGCCTGGTCCAACAAATGCCTCTCTGTCTAAGTCTGTCAGCGGAGGCTATGGGCTCATCATCTCTACTGTCTATGCATTTTGCTTCCACCTTGACCGGGCGTCTTCTATGCGAGTGGCTGCTGCCTCACTGTCTCCTTCATGGATGATATACTCGGTCATGATTTTACCTCAGTGTGCGTGCACTCATCCACTCTAGCATTCTTGGTGTACATCTATTTCAGCTCGGAGCTTGTTGAAGCTCGGATAGCAGGTCTGTCTCGCAGCCTCACCATTAATTGTTGTCTTCGTTTGCCCTTGTCGTCAACTGTTTGGCTCCCAATAGAAGATATATCTTCACACCGACAGGTGGTTTCGGACCTGATTTGCTATTTTCATGGTGCCCATTCACTCAGACTCCCTGTATCAACAACTTGCAGATGCTTTCGCTGCCATTCCTTCCCCACCCAGACCCCTTCTCTTATCAGATCGATCCGCGTTCGCTCACAGCCTAGTTATTCATGCCCTTGATGCTGCATGGGCTGATTCCAGTTTTGCCAACTACCATGTCACTCTCTGTCCTTGGGTTACTACGAGTGCATTCCACCCCTCTCATGCCTTCCTGCCAGCGAGAACCGCAGCTGTGCCTTTGCTGCATCACGTGTCTATTGCCTACAAGCCTCCTTCAAATTATCCTCTTCTCTCCTCATACATCACATTCCGTCCAAGGTTCTCGCAGACGTTGTGCGGTGGCATTCACAGCTCAGCATGGACGAATCGGTACTCATAGTCGGATGGGCACGATATTGGCTGTGCAGAATTGGTGGCCGTTGTCCTCGGTCTTCGCGGCCTCTTTCACTCCGGCCCATATTCACCGCTTCCAATCTGACAACCAGAGGTCGCATCACACACCATTCTGTCCACTCCGTCTTGCGGAATCTCTCGTTTTGCGTGTCCATCCTCTCAGTGAAGTTGTTGTCCTTCTAAGCATGCTGCTTCGCATTGTTTCCATCTTAGTGTCAGTCCTTGCCATCTCCTCACTTATTAAACCTGATTTTCTTACATTCGTGGTGACGTCCCACTGGCTAATGTTCATTGGTATCGAGTTCTTGACATAGATCTTGTTGGTGAAGCCATTCGCCGTAGCCTAATTTGCATTTATTACGTCCGGGCACAGCCTGTCACACAAATTCACTCAGTACGCTTATTACTCCCAGTCATTCTTATTTTTTTGACCTTCTGCTTGCAAACTCGTTCTTGCAGTCATGTAACTCGCTATAGTACCTTTGACTTAATGCGCCTGCTTCGCGTGCTGGGCTGCATGGGCTACAAGGTGTACATCTTTCGACTATGTAGCATGCACTGGCAGCACGAGGCTACGAATGGCATGGCACCTTCTATGCACTTTTGTTGCTTCGCAGCGGCATTACCAACCTTGAACCCAGTTGTCATTTGGTTGACATACGTGTTTCATCTTCTAGTAGTGAATGTCCTACTTATCATTTCCTTCCAGATCCTATCAATGTTCCCTCGGAGCTATTCCTAGTGCCACTGCTGCTATTTTGCTGTCAGCATCATGTTGTACAACTCATGTCTATTTTGTCGCTGAAATAGAATTCGCAATCGACCTGGTGTCATGTAACAGTCGCCTCTATCTCCCAGATTGAACACCGTTCTCACTGCTTCTTTCATCTTACCCCTCACATCATCAAGTCATGCATGCACTAGTGTCCTCCGCACACTGTCTCCTGGTCCAGTCACACTTGCGTCTTGGAGAGAATGCGCTCGTGGCGTCAATAAGGACAACACTGGCCAGGGCCTAAGTGTTGCTCAAGTGGATCCGTGTGATTAGATGGGCGGAAGCGCAAGATTTGGAAGGTGAACCCTCTAAAACAAGTCGCGTTATATACTTCACATTCAGTGTTCAGACGGTCCCTGACTGGTCGACAAACCCGTATTACTTACGGTCACTTGTCGGACGCTCATGCACTAACACTTGCACCATAGCGCTACCGATCCTGTCTCATCCCGAGGAACCAACGATACCTAGGATACTATGTCTGACTGGGGTACAAACAACCATCTTTTTCGTCTGCACTATTACCGCTCACCATGATCAAGCCACACAGCGTTCGAGGACCGTGACAGTTCGAACTCCCTGCCGTGTCATCGATTGCGACGAAGAAGCCCGTGAAGATCAAGTATCAGATCCAGCCGTACGTCCCCCCTCTTAATATTCACATCACTCCTTCAAGCTTCTAGCGTGACTGGGACGCATCGTCACTGATCAGATGAAGCCTCCTGAGACGGTAACAACCCCGCACCAGCACCAGTAGCACCCCCTAAAAAAGAAAGCACAAAAGGTAGCAGAGAAATAAGCTGAAAAAGTCGCGGGCGGGGACGACGTTGTAGTACGATGACAGCTCAAGCCTTGATAAACGCGAAAGGGTGAGATTAGATAGGGAGCGGGAGATAAATGCTGATCTGGATAATGCTGCTGCGCTTCTGTGTGCTGCTGGCCATGGGGATCGGTGTATTTTGTGGTTTTTTGTTTGGGGGTCTTTGAGTTGATAGGCACGCCCCTGCTTTGCGTTTAACTTTGCAAGCAGCTCGTCATCAGAGGATTTCCAGGATTTCTCGAGGAGAATATTCATCAAGCTCTCATTGAATCGCGCACACTGCTAGACACGGATGTAAGTTCATGGTACGGTTCTTTCAATGCGCCGGAAATCTGATATCCCAACTCGATTCCACCAGGTCCCCGTACATGTGAATGAGGCAGCCTATTGTATCAAGTGGATGCGGACTCTGCATGCTCACATATGGTGAGCCTTCTTCATCCTTCCAATTCGACCTTCCCTTTGAATTTCCCATATCTCGTACCCGACAAGTACCTCGACGACACCTCCCACGCCCTCCAGTCCCTCGACCTCAATTGATATTCTCTCCTCGGCCGGACCTGAACAAGGCGACATGCATCCCAAATGCCCCTTTTGTGGTATCACTCAGACCACCTTGCCTCCATAGTACGTATGCGCGTCCATCATGTCCAACTATTCCCGCTACTATGCTACTCGCACAGTTCTCAAGAGGAATTTTCTTCGTCGGTAATACCATTGAAGTCCTGCTTGCCGAAGAAAAGCAAATCGGACGCGAAATAGAGGACAGGAAATTGATGTACTCTCAGCTCGTTAAGCAACGGCACTTGTATGGGGAATGGAAGTGACATGAGGAGTGGAATAGCGGCGCGATGGCAGCTATTACAGGGTGTAATTCTGACAACTTAACCACAATCAAGCCTACGAA
>JABCPV010000622.1:0-14042 GCA_016584345.1 Suillus ampliporus | reverse complement strand
ACCCCAACATTTATTCATACAAATGGCCAAAAACAACAACAACAATGACAAGATACTGCCAAGTGCTCATCACATGAAATGCATATTCTTCACAAGATTGCTGTGCCTGTCTTTGAAATTCTTCCTCCACCGCTCGAGTTTAAAGAAGTCTTCTTGTAAATTTTCATTAATTGAAATGAGGTGGTGGTGTAGTCCTGGCCAGCCTTCTAATCTAGACAACTTTGACAAAATATCTCTAATTATGTCTAGCTAACAAGGGAGGGTTTTCCTGATGGAGTCTGTATCTTTCTGGCCTCAAGACTCATCAAAGGCTGGTTCGTCCTGTACCAGATGCTGATCCTGCCCTGCCCCTGGCATGAAGAACCAGCCCTCTGTTACAAGCCAGATCACAGTTTATGGAAAACACCACAGATACATTACCAAGGAGACTGTATTAATAACAATCAAATAAATAGTACTACTTTTTCTTGTCATCCTCCTCAGCTTCGACTTCATTTCACCTCCATTTTTGAGTCCTCACAGAGGCTAGATGGACCTCCATTGCCAGAGGATCACTTCTGCCCCAGGCCCCGAGGCAGGGAAAGGCACGAATTGTTGATGGTTGAATCAGTTGCGAGTAAAGTGAAGGAGCTGCCAGCCCTGTGAGAAGACACGTTCAATGTTGCTGAGCAAGATAATAAGTACTGATTGATTGAAAGAGGATTCGAGGGTGACATACCTGGGACAGAGAGATAGTCTAGTGCCATCCAATGCAACATTGGAAAAGTTGCCACCATGTAAGTGGGTCCTTGGTCTTTGCAGTTGGTGATCAAAGAAACTTGTCTGACTTGCTACTAATAGTATGAGACATGGAACTAAGTAAGTAGTTGCCAAAGTCATCCTCGTTCTGTATAGTTGTCAATGTCAGCGTGGGATTAAATGTTGCATATGGACTGAAAGGCCATCGCAGCACCAGCATGTGACCATAAGATATATCATGTGAAGATTGGTGGAGCATTTGATATGGCCTGCAACATACCTCAGCAACTTCAATGATGTTGAGCACAAATGAAAACATTTTACCCTCACACTTGAGGCGGACTGTCCACGCCACAAAGGCATGATGGTTGAGTGAAGTCCAAGCATCCATGGCAAAGTGTAAGTGTTCAGGGTGATCCTAACCATCGTATTAGCCAATTTCCTCATATCAGCAAAAGCTTACACAGAGAAGCTGTCTGATGCATTCACTACACTTCTCAAATGCTACTTTGATATTGCAGCCTAAGTAGGACTGATGCTATCAATGAGACAGCAATGAAGATGATGGAGAGATAGGTAGCAATGACCCCAATAGGTGGTATGTAATGCTACATAGGCTAAAATAATACTTGGTTGAGTCCTTGTAGCTCTCTTCTGAACTGAGGGACAGGTAGAGAAGGAGGAAGATAGCGAACATTGTTAGCTCAGAGCAATGTGTCACTCATTGAAGGCAACTCACCATTTCATGAACTGAAGGACGGGTAGAGAAGGAGGAAGATGATGAACGTTGTTAGCTCATAGCAATGGGTCACTGGTTGAAGGTAACTCACCATTTCATCAACTACAGGACGGATAAAGAAGGAGGAAGACAAGAGCATTGTTAGTGCTCAGAGCAATCCACTCATTGAAGACAACTCACCGTTTCATAAACTGAAGGACAGGTAGAGAAGGAGGATGATGAGAGTATCCTTAGTGCAGAGCAATGTGTCACTCGTTGAAAGCAACTCACTGTTTCATCAACTGAAGGGCAGGTAGACAAGGGGGGAGATGACGAGCATCTTTAACTCAGAGCAATGTGTCACTTGTTGAAGGCAACTTGCTATTTCATGAACTGAAGGATGGGTAGAGAAGGAGTATGATGATGAATGTAGTTAGCTCAGAGCGATGTGTCACTCATTAAAGGCAACTCACCGTTTCATGAACTGAAGCATGGGTAAAGAAGGAGGAAGATGAGAGTATTGTTAGCGTAAGGTCAAACAAATATCGGTGTTTGCCTTGCTTGTGACCTTGTCACAACTAGCATTGAACATTGATGAGGTAGTTAGTATTACAGAGAAGATAAGCAAGATAATACCTTAGCCATTGTGTTGCCCTGCCCAAGTGTGGTGCACTGGAACTTGAACTTGAAGCTTTTGTGTGTGGTTCAACATTCCAAACAATGTCAAACAAACATCCAGTGTTTGCCTTGCTTGCCACTTTGCCACAACCGAAACAACAACAAATAAGTTGGTTTATCAACACGCCCATTGAGTTCACATGGTTCAATTCTCTTACACAACAACTACTTTATTTACTTATGCACAGTTTGTTAGTTATGGTGATTGAGCACCTTATGGTGCGAGTTATTTGTCTTATGATGATACTTACTCTATTGGACTCTTACTTAGTATATTGTGTGACTCACTTACTTGATTAGGTATTGTTTACACTTATTTACATAGACTCGCCCATAGGTAGCCAGTCCTGTATTGGTTGCTCTTCAGCAACTGACACTGGACTAAGGTACAGTACACTCATTAGTATACACAACTAAATAGCAACTGACACTGGACTAAGTCGTGTTCACTCTCATTAGCTCACTTGTGGCTTGGTTCTTCCAGTTATTCTAATAATGTGCACATCCACAGAGATACAGAGATGGACTTGGATCTCATATGGAAAAATGCGCCTTCATTGGCTACCCTGCTGGCTACAAGGGCTGGAAGTTCTATAATCCAACTTCCATGAAGACTATTATCTGTGAGAGAGGCTGACTTTGATGAAAGATATTTCCCTATGTCCAAGCGCCCCTCCACTCCTTCTATTCCTGTCCCAGACCCTGCCCCCCATCGCTCCTGTAGATCCAGCACCTCCTGTTGCTCCTCTCCCCAACTAGACAGTCAAAGACTACCTCTAGAGCACCATCTTATTACTACCCATCTGATTCAGAAGATGATGAGTCTCTGGATCATGGGGGGGATTTGGTGCCCCCAGCAGCTCCTAACATTGCTCCTGTAGTCGCTAGATTGCCTTGACGCACCAGGCAGGATCCTAGAGAGTGGTGGAAGTGTTAGTTATGGTGATTGAGCACCTTATGGTGCGAGTTATTTACCTTATGATGATGCTTACTCTATTGGACTCTTACTTAGTATATTGTGTGACTCACTTACTTGATTAGGTATTGTTTACACTTATTTACATAGACTCGCCCATAGGTAGCCAGTCCTGTGTTGGTTGCTCTTTAGCAACTGACACTGGACTAAGGTACAGTACACTCATTAGTTTACACAACTGAATAGCAACTGACACTGGACTAAGTCCTGTTCACTCTCATTAGCTCACTTGTGGCTTGATCCTTCCAGTTATTCTAACAGGTTATGAGCCCTGCGCTTTAAGGACCTCAAGTCACTTGTTCCTCATCCAACTACTGCTCCATTCCTTTCCTAGTGGTTCCCATCGCATTCTA
The DNA here is from genome assembly GCA_016584345.1 of Suillus ampliporus. Classification (NCBI taxonomy): domain Eukaryota; kingdom Fungi; phylum Basidiomycota; class Agaricomycetes; order Boletales; family Suillaceae; genus Suillus; species Suillus ampliporus. The sequence continues at coordinate 10,579 of JABCPV010000622.1, read as the reverse complement.
CAGCCCAGAAAACCCTAATCCTTGTGTCTGAGCACCATTTGGACTGTTGGAACACCCCTTGTGTTGCAATTGACAAGTTCAACCAAGTGGCTCTGTTGAAAATTTCCAGAGCCCCATTTGGTCATCTGACCCCTGTCACTCCTTGCTCACCCCTGTCACTCCAAGTGCTCCCCAAGGCATCTACATACCTTCCTTGACGTCCTACATCGCCCTAGGCCCTCCTACTTGCCACCCAGTCCCTTGCCATGTCAGCTATGACTATCACCCAACTCACTTCTACCAACTATCTTGTATGGAGATCTGATATGGAGTCTTACCTGCGCTCTAAGGGCTTATGGCTGCTAGTCTGTGGCTCTGAGAGGCGCCCTGCTGACTCCCAAGCTTCCTTACAAGCCTTGTGGGATGTCAGAGCAGACCAGGCTGCTGGGGAACTCTATCTGGCTTGCTCAGTTGAGCAAAGGTTGCACATTGATGCCATTGAGGATGATCCTGCTCTTATCTGGTCTACCCTTGCCTCTGTGCACTCTAGCCAGTGTTGTAGTAGAAGGAAGAAGGCTAGGAAGCGCCCCAGGAAGACTCAGAGTCCATCATTGCCCACCATCATTCCTACTAGTACTCTGAGCCATAACTTGGAACAGACTACCTCCACTCTCCCTTCCATTCCTTGTCCTATCAACTCTACCATCTCTGAGTTTGCTGGCACTGCTTGCCTTCGCTCTTTTGACCCTTCAAGCACTATCTGTCCTCTCCAACTTGATGCTGGAGCTGACTGGAATGCAGACACAGGTGCCACCTCTCACATGACTCCTCATCGTCACTGGCTTCGCAACTACACCCCATATCGTGTCCCAATCAGGCTAGCTGACCATACCACTATCTATTCAGCTGGGGTTGGCACTGTGGTCTTTCACCCAGTCATTGATGGAAAGAGTGTTAGACCGGTCGAGTTTTCAAGAGTCTTGCATGTCCCTGACCTTCGCAACAACCTGCTCTCTGTCCTCTATCTGACTCGCAATAGTGGCTTCCATGTCACCATTGACTCGTCTAGGATGTCCTTTCAGCGTCCTGCAGGCACCACCCTCTTTGTTGCATCCATCAGTAGCAGCAATGCAGCCTTCCTTGATGGCTCCACTATTCCTCTATCTGAATATGCCTCTGCAGCAACCACCATTCCTCTGGACATCGACCTATGGCACAGGAGACTTGCCCACCATCACTTGGCAGGTGTCAAGAAGCTTATTGATCATGACATGGTCACTGGACTCAAGCTTGATTCAAGAGCAATGCCTGATCCTATCTGTGAGCCATGCTTAGCTGGCAAGATGCATGCAAACCCATTCCCCTCATCACAATGGCGTGCCTCTCGACCTCTGGAGCTTGTCCACACTGATGTCCACCAAGTCCCCTACCTCAGCTTCTCTGGCTATCGCTATTGGGTCACATTCATCGATGATTTCACTCGCTATCGTTTTGTTCTCCCTATTAAAGCTAAGTCTGATGTCTTTGAAGCATTCAAGACATTCAAGGCCTATGCTGAGAACCAGTCAGAGCGAAAGCTCAAGATCCTCAGAGATGACAAGGGTGGGGAGTACATGAGCAATGCCTTCCTTGAATTCACCACTCAGTGTGGCATTGAGAGGCAGCACACTGTTCGTGCTAGACCACAGCAGAATGGGGTTGCTGAGAGAGCTAACAGAGTCCTCTCTGAGCGCATCACAGCTATGCTGGATGAGTCTGGCCTTCCCAAGGCCTTCTGGGGCGAGTGTCTGGCTGCACTTGTCCATGTCTGGAACAGATGCCCCACTGAGGCACTGGACAAGGCCACTCCTTATGAGCTTTGGAATGGGATGAAGCCTGATGTGTCCCATCTTCGAGTTTGGGGCTGCACTGCCTATGTGCACATCCAGAGAGACAAGAGAGATGGACTTGGCTCTCATATGGAAAAATGCGCCTTTATTGGCTACCCTGCTGGCTACAAGGGCTGGAAGTTCTATAATCCAACTTCCAAGAAGGTTATTATCTGTGAGAGGGCTGACTTTGATGAAAGATATTTCCCTATGTCCAAGCGCCCCTCCACTCCTTCTATTCCTGTCCCAGACCCTGCCCCCATCGCTCCTATGGATCCAGCACCTCCTGTTGCTCCTCTGCCAACTAGACAGTCCAAGACTACCTCTAGAGCACCATCTTATTACTACCCATCTGATTCAGAAGATGATGAGTCTCTGGATCATGGGGGGGATTTGGTGCCTCCAGCAGCTCCTGACATCGCTCCTGTAGTCCCTATTCCTGATCCAGCTCCTCCACCAGCTCCTAATCCTATACCTGCTGCCAGACCACCCTCTCCCATTGGTATTGGTGCCAGATTGCCTCGACGCACCAGGCAGGCTCCTAGAGAGTGGTGGAAGCTCTCTCAAGCCCAGCTCAATGATGTTGTTGATGATGAGATTGAGGATGCTGACTTGGCTGCAGGATTTGAGATGGCTTACTCAGTCAACTCATCCTCTGAGCCTCTGTCATACAAGGAGGCCTTGACTCGAGTGGATGCTGAGCAGTGGAACCAGGCAGCTCTTGAGGAGCTCAATGCTCACAGAAGCAATGGCACTTGGCAACTTGTGCCCAGACCAACTGGCATCAAGGTGATTGGCTCCAAGTGGGTGTTCAAGGTCAAGCGCAATGCAGATGGCTCCATAGAGCGCTACAAGGGCAGACTTGTGGCCAAGGGCTATAATCAGCGACCTGGCTTTGACTACATTGAAATCTTTGCCCCCACAGTCAGGATGCCCACCATTCGTGTTGTCCTTGCTATGGCTGCCATCCATGACCTCCACCTTCGCTCTATCGACATCTCACATGCCTACCTCAATGGGGAGATGGACTGTGACGTCTACATGGAACAACCTGAAGGCTTTGCTGAAGGTGATCCAAAGAAGACTGTCTGCCTTCTCCAGAAGAGCATCTATGGCACCAAGCAAGGAGGCAACCGCTGGAACAAGAAGATGCGATCTGTGCTCGAGTCTATTGGCTATACACAGTCATACTCTGATGCCAGCATCTATGTCTATGTCAAGGGTGAAGTCAGGATCATCTTGCCTGTCTTTGTTGATGATATGACCTTTGCATCGAAATCCTCTTCTGCAATTGATCAGACCATCAAGGACCTGTCTCAGCACTTCAAGCTTCGAGACTTAGGCCCTACCACCCAGCTACTAGGCATCAAGATAGACAGGGATCGCTCCAAGCACTCCATCACCATCTCCCAGCAGCAGTACTGTCTTGACATCCTGATCGATTTGGCATGTCTGATTGCAAGCCTGTCTCCACTCCCATGCAGCCCAATCATCGACTCACTCGTTCTCAGTGTCCTCAGACTCCTGATGAGACTCAAGACATGCAATCCACCCCTTACCTTGAAGCAGTAGGTGCTCTGATGTATCTAGCCACCACCACCAGACCAGACATTGCCTACACTGTTGGCTGTCTTGCCAGATTCAATTCCAACCCTGGCCCCACTCATTGGCAAGCTGTCAAGCACCTGCTTCGGTATCTGAAGGGCACTGCACACTACTCCATCACCTATGCACCTGATCCCAACTCCTCTGAACTGTTCTCAACCTTCTCTGATGCTGATCATGGTGGATGCAAGGACACTGGTCGCTCTACTGGTGGATATCTTGTCAAGATTGGCTCTGGTGCAGTCTCTTGGTCATCGAAGCTTCAATCCATTGTTGCCTTGTCCACTACTGAGGCAGAGTACATGGCTGCAGTTGAGGCAGGTAAGGAAATCCGCTGGATGTGCAATCTCTTGTTTGAGATGGGTTTCCCTGCCTCTGCACCCTCTGTCCTCAGGATTGACAACCAGAGCGCCATCTCTGTGGCCAAGCACCCAGAGCACCATGGGAGGATGAAGCAACTTGATCTTAGCTGGTATTGGCTTAGAGATGTGGTGCACAAGCAGCTGATTGCACCCACGTTTGTGCCCACTGCTGACCAGCCTGCTGACATCCTTACCAAGGCTTTGGCTCGACCTAAGGTGCAGCTGTTCTGTCGCATTATGGGACTGACTTGATGTGAAGAGGTGCACAATCAGGGGGGGCTGTTAGTTATGGTGATTGAGCACCTTATGGTGCGAGTTATTTGTCTTATGATGATACTTACTCTATTGGACTCTTACTTAGTATATTGTGTGACTCACTTACTTGATTAGGTATTGTTTACACTTATTTACATAGACTCGCCCATAGGTAGCCAGTCCTGTGTTGGTTGCTCTTCAGCAACTGACACTGGACTAAGGTACAGTGCACTCATTAGCATACACAACTGAACAGCAACTGACACTGGACTAAGTCCTGTTCACTCTCATTAGCTCACTTGTGGCTTGGTTCTTCCAGTTATTATAATACTTTCACAGTTGTATCTTCCCTGATCCTTCCTCTTTGCAGTGATGTACAAGCAAAAACAGTGTGCTATCTAAAATTCAGGAGCAATGCACTGTCTTTCAAGAACAAGCCACTATAGGCACTACTTAATTCATTGTTGTCATTACCATATTGTCTGTACTAAGACCTGAGATCCTAATGCCACTTATGAATAATCCATCTGTCATTGTATTGCATGAGAATCCCACTGTTAAGTATGTGCTATGTTTGACCAAAATATCACCAACCTGCTGCAGCGAGATCACTCAGCATCAGAGCTTGCCTGACTGTTAGTGATGATATTTCCTGCTACCAGAAGCTGTCAATGCAACAGTAGCTGTCTCTGGTAGAAAATTGCCAGCTTGCTATGGTCTGATAATATTCCAGCACACTGTCAGCTATTACAGATCCTGCCACCAGAGGCTGCCAATGTAAAGCCAGACATATTGGGTAGATAATCAGCACTTTGCTATAGCATAATAATCTCATGTCCTACCCTATAACAGTAGCTTTCTCTGGTAGAATATCACCAACTTCCTATGGCATGACAAGCAGATATCATATCATGGCACACAGTCAATGATTACACATACTACCTTGGGAAGCTACCTATGTAAAGCCAGACATATTGGGTGGATAATCAGCACCTTGCTACTGTATGATAATCTAGTATCATGTGCTGGCACACTGTTAGCAATTACAGATCCTGCCACTGGAAACCTAGTATCATGTGCTGACACACTGTCAGCAATTAAAGATCCTACCACTGGAAGCTGCCTATGTAAGAGTGGATTAATATATCAATGTGCTTAGTAGATTGTAACTTGGTACTATAGGTCTGCCAATATTATGTTAGTTATGGTGATTGGGCACCTTATGATGATGCTTACTTTATTGGACTCTTACTTAGTATATGATGTGACTTATTTACTTGATTGGGTATTGTTTACACTTATTTACATAGACTCGCCCATAGGTAGCCAGTCCTGTGTTGGTTGCTCTTCAGCAACTGACACTGGACTAAGGTACAGTACACTCATTAGTATACACAATTGAATAGCAACTGACACTGGACTAAGTCCTGTTCACTCTCATTAGCTCACTTGTGGCTTGATCCTTCTAGTTATTCTAAAAGGTTATGAGCCCTGCACTTTAAGGACCTCAAGTCACTTGTTCCTCATCCAACTACTGCTCCATTCCTTCCCTAGTGATTTCGATCGCATTCTACAGCCCAGAAAACCCTTATCCTTGTGTTTGAGCACCAGTTGGACCATTGGAACACCCCTTGTCTCACTTGTGACAAGTTGAACCAAGTGAAAATTTCCACAGCCCCATTTGGTCATCCACCTCCTATCAGTCTCTGCTTATCCCTGGCCTTCAGTGTTGTCTTCAAGCTCAATTTCCTGGCAAGCTCATGGGCGTCATCTTGCATCACTTCTTGTCTCACCACCTGCTAATACGTGAAAGCTTGCAGCACCAGCAGGACAAGTTGGATCTACCAGGATGTGGTGTCAGAGATGTAATATTGGTATGGCGATCCTGGTCTGGTGCATCCCTTGGCTGTGCAGAGACAAATATATTCACCCTTGTCTCATGATATTTCTTATCCTTCCCATCGAGGCCTATCGCTTCCTATAAGTTAAATTTGTGTCCTTCCCCATTGGGGCAAACAATCTTTTGATGAGTCTTCAGCTTCCCTTTAGAGGTTTGCATGCAAGGCATGTTGATGGTTGGCAAAGGACAGATCCCCTAAGGGGTTATTTATGCATTGCATGTTGGTCATGTAGTGTGACTGGCAAGGAACAAAATTGGTCATCTCCAACTGTATGAACTTGTGTGTGGTTTGCATGTGTTCATTTGCAAGTTATTGCACTTCTGTGTCTTTGTATATTGAACTCCCCATGAGATTGTAAGTGCAATTACATTACATGTTATTCCTACCTGCTTACAGTTACAGTATCTACTATTATTATGAATAAAAACGACCCCACAGGCCCCGTTGCCATTTTAGAAGGGGCCGAAGTTGACGTCAATGACAGCAAGGCTACCATCGGAGAGGTGCTTGCTGCTATCCTACCATTCCTCAACCACATTCCCCAGCTCACAAATTTCAAGCATGATATTACCATCAAAATGTTACATGCAAACATAATCCTGACACAGAGAGCAACTGTACAATCCACAGACATACCACAATTTAATCTTGACAAGGACCTGGTGGATTGCATTCTCCTCCTGAATCCTACTACCACCCTAGTGGTGAGAGGCATGGTGGGTTCTGCCCATCCCTTTCAATGTTGCTGCTCACCATCCTGGTTCAGGGTAGCAGCTGGCAGGTCCTCTTTGTCTGATTGGGTGGGGACAGATGACTGCTTAACTGAAGGGGCGCATGAATCAACATTCGAAAAATGATCATCAACGGCCAAATGTTCCAATGAGAAGCACCTCCAGGACATGGAGGTTGTGGTGGATGCATGGCTGTCTGAGCATCCTGATGTAACCTCCTGATGGAAGTCATTTCAAGATATTGTCCATGGCCCAGCAACTTCGGCCACCAGACCACCCTGAAGCCAATGTTGTGTCAGTCCATACTTGCTCTCAAAGCTGGACAGTTGGCGTCAAAAAGCATCTTAATATTGGAACCTGTCACTCTGGCGTGAGGTCCAACACTGAGCCTCACCCAAATGACAAAACTCCCACCCCATTCCCTTTCTATTTAGAAGCCCTATTCGCATTGACAAAACAAGAATATTACACCTTCTATTCAATAACCAACAACCAACTGGTACAATATTCAACATCAACACTCGTCTCCAAAAATGAGAGCTTAACTCAATACTGAAATCAGTGAGACACAAAATCAATCAAGTATACATTTTTGGATGTGCTCAATGGTGAGAAATGGCAAGCAATTATTCATCAATGTCTACTTACACAGACATCACCACAATAAGTTCCTTCACTGAACCCTCATTGTATTGAACTCCAGAGATATGCAGGATGGAGAACAATATGCAAGTAGATCGCATTGGAGATGATGGGATGAAGGATGCGATGGTCATGGATTTTGAGAAAGATGCAGAATGTGCAATCAGACATAGCCAGTGAGTGATTGGGGATGAGTTCAGTGTGACAGTGGAGTATTAGAAGAACTGGAAGAACCAAGCCACAAGTGAGCTAATGAGAGTGAACAGGACTTAGTCCAGTGTCAGTTGCTATTCAGTTGTGTATACTAATGAGTGTACTGTACCTTAGTCCAGTGTCAGTTGCTGAAGAGCAACCAACACAGGACTGGCTAGCTATGGGCGAGTCTATGTAAATAAGTGTAAACAATACCTAATCAAGTAAGTGAGTCACACAATATACTAAGTAAGAGTCCAATAGAGTAAGCATCATCATAAGGTGTCCAATCACCATAACTAACAGTCCCCCCTGATTGTGCACCTCTTCACAATCAAGTTAGTCCCATCATATGACAGAACAGCTGCACCTTGGGTCGAGCCAAAGCCTTGGTCAGGATGTCAGCAGGCTGGTCAGCAGTGGGCACAAAGCTTGGTGCAATCAGCTGCTTGTGCACCACATCTCTAAGCCAATACCAGCTAAGATCAAGTTGCTTCATCCTCCCATGGTGCTCTGGGTGCTTGGCCACAGAGATGGCGCTCTGGTTGTCAATCCTGAGGACAGAGGGTGCAGAGGCAGGGAAACCCATCTCAAACAAGAGATTGCACATCCAGCGAATTTCCTTACCTGCCTCAACTGCAGCCATGTACTCTGCCTCAGTAGTGGACAAGGCAACAATGGATTGAAGCTTCGATGACCAAGAGACTGCACCAGAGCCAATCTTGACAAGATATCCACCAGTAGAGCGACCAGTGTCCTTGCATCCACCATGATCAGCATCAGAGAAGGTTGAGAACAGTTCAGAGGAGTTGGGATCAGGTGCATAGGTGATGGAGTAGTGTGCAGTGCCCTTCAGATACCGAAGCAGGTGCTTGACAGCTTGCCAATGAGTGGGGCCAGGGTTGGAATTGAATCTGGCAAGACAGCCAACAGTGTAGGCAATGTCTGGTCTGGTGGTGGTGGCTAGATACATCAGAGCACCTACTGCTTCGAGGTATGGAGTGGATCGCATGTCTTGACTCTCATCAGGAGTCTGGGGACACTGAGCACGAGTGAGTCGATGATTAGGTTGCATGGGAGTGGATACAGGCTTGCAATCAGACATGCCAAATCGATCCAGGATGTCAAGGACAGTACTGCTGCTGGGAGATGGTGATGGAGTGCTTGGAGTGATCTCTGTCTATCTTGATGCCTAGTAAGCTGGGTGGTAGGGCCTAAGTCTCGAAGCTTGAAGTGCTGAGACAAGTCCTTGATGGTCTGATCAATTGCAGAAGAGGATTTCGATGCAAAGGTCATATCATCAACAAACACAGGCAAGATGATCCTAACTTCACCCTTGACATGGACATAGATGCTGGCATCAGAGTATGACTGTGTGTAGCCAATGGACTCGAGCACAGATCGCATCTTCTTGTTCCAGCGGTTGCCTCCTTGCTTGGTGCCATAGATGCTCTTCTGGAGAAGGCAGACAGTCTTCTTTGGATCACCTTCAGCAAAGCCTTCAGGTTGTTCCATGTAGACGTCACAGTCCATCTCCCCATTGAGGTAGGCATGTGAGATGTCGATAGAGCGAAGGTGGAGGTCATGGATGGCAGCCATAGGCAAGGCACAACACGAATGGTGGGCATCCTGACTGTGGGGGCAAAGATTTCAATGTAGTCAAAGCCAGGTCGCTGATTATAGGCATTGAGCTCTTCAAGAGCTGCCTGGTTCCACTGCTCAGCATCCACTCGAGTCAATGCCTCCTTGTAGGACAGAGGCTCAGAGGATGAGTTGACTGAGTAAGCCATCTCAAATCCTGCAGCCATCAGCATCCTCAATCTCATCATCAACAACATCATTAAGCTGCGCTTGAGAGAGCTTCCACCACTCCCTAGGAGCCTGCCTGGTGCGTCGAGGCAATCTGGCACCAATACCAATGGGAGAGGGTGGTCTGGGAGCAGGTATAGGATTAGGAGCTGGAGGAGGCAAGGTCTGCTGGGCAGAGCAACACACTAGTCACTTCATTATTGAAGCCATGGTCAGATTTGATATTTTGAAAGAGAGGCAGTATAAGTGCCTGTCCTCTAGAAATAAGTCATTCTAGAATGGCAGATTTAAGAGTCTTGATGTCATTGCCTCGCCCACCAGATGCCCCTTTACCCATCTGTCAGAATGTGATTATGACAATATTATAGTATTAAAAACTTACTAGTTCTCCCATGTGAATGATATCCTCTTCTTCAGCATTCATCAGACAATCTAAAATATTAGAATAGGAATCTATTAGTTTGATAAATACCATGTATTCCTGATAAATACTTGAAATTGAAAGTGTTGTGAGGAGCGGAGAAGCACAATAAAGAACAATTTAAATGTTCAAAGTTAAAAGAAACCTAGAGGAGCCAGTTGACCAGGGTCTGGTGCATCACCCAGATTATTTTGGGCTAAGCCTCTATGTAGTTGGGATTTGGTCTCAACTCCTCCTGGAAGCCAAAGGCTAATGTCAGTGTGCATGAAACATGAGGAAGATGAGCAAACTTTGAGGGAATGCATGCATCGAAATATTTCATCAGAGTACTCTGCTGTCACACTGAACTTATCCCCAATCATACACTGGCTATGTCTGATCGCACATTCTGTTAGTTGTTGATTGAGCATTGTCTGTAAAGTGTCCTTGAAGTGTCACTGAAGTGTCAGTGATGTCTATGAAACTTTGGTGACATTACCTCAGATGATCTGGAAGAGCTTGTCTGGGTAGTATTGACCATCCCTGACAACATAGTAGCCTTGATTCTTCCTCACGATCATATCTCAGTGGAAACGCTAATTGTATGTTGTCTCCCTGGCATTGCCAGATGGCCATTTGCTGGTCACATACAATTCAATGAACACATGCATACAGGCACACTTGATCCTCTGGAAGGTATACCCCCAGAGCTGTATGTCCAACGGCTTCGCAAGAAGTTGGGTCAAGTGCTTTTGGATGGGAAGTGCTCCATACATGATCCACGCACCGATCTGCTGCTACCTCTTTGGGCGATGGAATTCTGGTGGGCAGTCCA
>JABCPV010000621.1:0-14046 GCA_016584345.1 Suillus ampliporus | reverse complement strand
GATACTTCTTGTCTTTCCATGCAGACTTGAGCCTTTATAAGAAGCATCATGATCAAAGAACCTTGGTGATTGGTTTGCGAATCTCTATCTCAGTCTCTTTCCTTGTCAGTGACTACAGTCTTGGTTTATTTGACTGCTAGGGAATTTTTTGAATATGATGGAGTTTCTCTGATAGTCCGGTAGAGTGCTAAGTGCCCTTGAAATATAATTATAAATTACCGAAACTTTTCAAAAGACTACAGATATTCATCATGGTCCTGATACGACTCAAATGAATGATTGTACTTGAGTGTTACTTTTTCTACAGTACATCAATGTAGATAGCAGTAGTATTTGCAGTTCATCTGTGACACTTTTGGCAGGGGGATGATTATATCAGCTTTGTCGAGACTGTTTGAGCCCTAATTTAATGCTCGAGGGCTATCTTACACAGTGACTGACCATACATGACGACTTAGATCTTATGCCATGACCGATCGCTATATTGATAAGGTAAATCTCATTCAAATTCATCCTACATCAATCATGTGGGTGCGACCAAGTATGACCAAGCAGTTGGATCAAGCTAGCTGAGGCTGAGTGAGCGAAACAAAGTGAGTGAGTAGTACTGTAAGTATAATGGAGTACTGCTGTGAGCGGTAGTAAGTAAGTAATAACAGACATAATGTAGCGAAAAAGTTATACATAATGAAACCATTCAGATGGAATTTGAGACACTGGTGCTGTGAGGGGTGTTGAAATCATCATGGATAATACTCTCCTGAAGAACTCGATGGCTGCGATACTTTTTCACTACCCATGCGGCTTGGGTGACATTGTCGAAGTCCTATTTGATAAACATCGATGAAATCGATCTTATTGTAAATCTGTGATTATCATGAACAGTCAATTATTAATCATCATCTGAGCTCATACAATAAATACAATTCTTAATTGTCAAGATTTTTCGTGTAGCTATCAAGTAACTTGCTTAGCTGTTGATTAATGACCATGACCATGACCATGACCATGACCATGACCGAATTACATGCAAACATGATACTTTGTTGCATGACATGGGATGGAATCGAATGAGGTCATGAGGTCAAACTTATCGGTCACGGCGCAGACATTACGTAAGCAAAGAAACATCATTAGTGCGGGAAAAACGCGCATGTAGAATCATCCATAGATGCGCAAACATGGATCATGTGATGCACAAAATATGGCAACATGGCATATGATCACAACTCGATGGACGATGACAAATATATTTGATTATTTGTTGAAGCTATAACAATGCAACTACTTTGCGCATATATGTCTGTGCCTTGATGCGCAAATAGGGGATGGTTTCGTCACGTGAAAATAGACCCATAAGTAGACAACCCGATAAACACGAACGATGTGATCAATTGATTAATGGATGAAGCTATAACGACTATGACTATGACTATGCTTGCTGCGCATGAAGGTCTGTTTATTGATGCGCAAATATACGTGCTAAAATATACGTGCTAAATATCAAGCTGCGACGCGACGACGTTTGGGGGCTGGGGTAGACATCTGTTCGACTTCGACCTCAGTGTCCCCATCATAACCAACTACTGATTGGACCCCAGAAGATGATGTGGACCGCTTTCCTAAAGAGGTCGATGCAACGCCTGGATTGATGGTGAAGGTATGGGTGGAGCGTCCGAGCTCCTGAGCTGTGAGAGTTCCAAACATTGCCTGAGCGATGCGGAAAGGACCAAACTCGCGATCATCGAGCATGGCGAAGATGGTGTTTTGGAAAGTGGCAAGCTCATCGCGGGTGAGGAGTGTCCAGTCGATCTTGAGAGCGCCGCCTGTCCATATACGACCAGAACGAGCCTTGGCAAGGCCAATGCGTATCAAGAGCAAAGAACCGATACCTTTGTTGCTGTTCTTCTTGTTCCACGGCTTGGGGAAAGTCTGGTGGTCGTGAAAATAAGCCTGCAAGGGACTGGTGATGTCATAGACAGCCATGATGAACGCAGTAACCATGGGCACGAAGGGAGCAGCGACCTTGCAGCCTTTGCGAGTGGATTTAGGTTCCCAAGCCATGCGACGCAACGCTTTGGTGAAATCAAACATGGTGTCGAAGGCATGGTGGTCTGGGCGTTGCTGGCGGTCATAGAAGAGGTTGGGGGTAATCTTGCTGACGTAGATACCGACCAATAAGGCAAGGCGATGAAGTGGGACAGCCATGTCGAACTCAGCAAAAGCCCACTGGTAAGTTTTACGAGTGACGGAGTCCTTTGGCTCGGTTTTATCTACGGCGATGTTGTCGATGGTGAACTCATCGGGGGGTACAGAACGAGAGATGAAATCAGGCAATGACTGGAGTGTGATGGAACCAGCAGCCCAGGCTGCTCGGGTGTCTGAAGCTTGAGCACGTTGGGAGGCCTCCTCAGCTGGATCAAGAACCTGGGAGTTGAGGCGGGTGAGGGAAGGTACGATCGCGGCCTTTCCGAGATTGACCCAGGACTCAAAATGAGGTTTTTGAGGACGGCGACCGCGTGCAGCAGGAAGGTGCCAAGGAATGTTGTTGATGTGCAAATGGTTGGCAGCGACGATGAGAGCGTTCTGCAAAAAGGTTTTTGCAGCGGCAGGAGAGTGGCGAGGAACATATTTGGACATGTACTGAAGAGCGACTTTGAAGATGGTTGGCGATGAACCTGATGAAATGAGAGGAGCGGCGAGAGGCGTAGGACTCTTTTCGTGAGACATGTCAGCGATGAGTTTTGCGAAGTCGCGTATGGAGAGTTTGACTTTGGTGGGATTAGGCAAGCCTAAACTGTAGTCATCTGGATCTCCGACGATGCAACGCAAAAGACATTTATAAGCCTTCTCGTCGTAACTAAGGGGCTGGGGACAGGCCAACCATTTCTTCAAGTTCAAGCGACGGGTGGTCGCTTCCATGGTCGACGCATGAGTGTCGTTGCCGTCAAGCTCGTTGCAACGCTTGGTAACAGCAAGAGAGACGAGTGTCTTGACATCAGCTACGAAGGTTTGGAAAGCGATGACGGCGATAATGATGGCGTGTCGCATATCGGGCAAATACTGCATGAAGGACATAGACGAAGGGTTGTTGATGGACAGTTGTATGTGGAATTCCGCCTGATATGCCTGATGGGGTGGATGAATGAATGAGAAAGCGTTAATTTTTAAAAGTTAGCAGATGCAAGACATACCTGGAAATGCTCCGCGCCGTACGTGAGGATCTGAGACCTTTTGGAAGCGATGGCAGGAAGGTTCAAGCAAGTGACGGTGGGCCAATCAGCAGGACTGACGGAGACAGGGAGAACGCCAGAGACCTCGCAATGAACGGTGGGAGCAAGAGTCGGCAAGCCTTGTTCGAGCAGACTCCTGATAAGCCAAAAGGGCCTCATCAAGCTGGAGGCCAAGACCTTTGCATTTCCAGTATGAGCGTAGGCCAAGGCTCGCTCAAGCATGGCGCAGAGTTCGACCATCTGGGGGGAAGGCCTTTGCTTCTGGACCATGAGTGGCTGTTGATGCTCCCATATGCGTTCCAACAATGAGGTGACGCCAAAGGTCATCCATTGGTATATCTGAGGGAATACCTAGAAACATGCGAAGTATGAGTGAACCTGTGAATAACATGGCGATGATCTGGAGAGAAAAACGACATAGATCTGCGCATGTAGGGCCGTCCATTGATGCGCAAATCATCAAGTGCAAGTGACAGAGAGATGTACACCAGAGGTGTCCGCATGACGATACAAACATTGATGCGCAAAAACAGCACACAGGGGGAGGATGATATGAGAAATGATAAGATACTCACGCGTGGTGCGAACACGAACAAATGGGGCCGCAAAGTATCGCAGATGTGTGGGTGAGACCAAGCACGAGCGAGTGGGACGACTACATCCATATAAATGGAACTGAAGTGTGGAGTCAGTGTGGTGAAGATGAAAGGAAAATATTTCATTCCAGAGCGACTTACTGGCCATTACGTTTCGCAGAGATCATGGAGTCGAGTTGGAGAATATATATATTCTCCATGCGGAGGGCACGTGGGACGTTGTCGAGTTTAATCTTGTCATTGTAACGTTGGTGCGGGAGACCAAGGCGGCAGGAATGCAACATTGCGGAGTGGACGTGTTGAGCGGTACCACGTGCATACGCTCCGGACAAGGCAGAAGTAATGCGACCTTGCTGAACATCATGAAGGGCAGCGGAGGGACGAATTCGGTGAGAGATTTCGTTATAAAAGACGCGGCGATGATGGCAGGGGCAAGAGGCTGTCTATACTCCTCAGCGTCATCGTCGTCGTCCTCATCGTCCTCATCATCCTCATCATGATGGGAAATTGGACGACGTGCTCGCGCGATGTTGGCTTGAACCTTGTTGATGAATGGACGAAAGTGGGGCAACACTGACTTGGCTTGAACATGGCCGAACTTGCGTAAAAAAGCTTGGGGGTAAACGTTGATCTTGACGTCCTCCACATCGTCGAGGTCCAGGATATCTGCGTCAATATCTAAGTTTTCATCATGCGCGACGAAGGAAGAGAAGAGTTGAGGAATCGTTTCAAGGTTGACAAGAATTCCACATGGCTTGGCGCCAGCATTGGAGACTCCAATAAAACGAGGGACGCGGCGACCATCCTCATCATAGACATTGATTTCTTTCTTCGTGGTGGGATCGCGTGCGGGAAGCGAAGGGAGATCGACAGGCTCCCTAACGTCAGGATCAGGGGAGTCATACAACGCGTCATGGAAAGGGAGGATGTCATCGATCGGAATCTCCTGCCATCGTATTACTGGAATGCATCTGAACAAATACAGAGATGAAATATGGAACAGCGCATGGGATTGGAAGGGAACACTTACGATATATCGGTTGCCACGGCCATCGAGAGATAACGAATGTGAGCGTAATCACGTTCGATGTTCCAATTGCGTGCCTCCACACGAAGAGCATGAGAATCATTGCTTGCGATGGGCTGGTTTTGGCCATAACGACATGCGATGGACAAAGGGATATGTTGTTGAAGCCATCCATCGTTAGTCCAAGATGAAGGGGCGTTGGCGACCCAGTCATCCCACTCATCAGCAATAATATCGTGGAGGTCGTTGACGTCTTGCAAACGCAAAGTGATGGTAGGCTGCGAACTGAGAAGGGTCAGTAAGGAACATGCGGAAAGTAAAAGATCGATATAATAGTAAAAATGCGCATCCTCGAGTGATTCAGGATGCGCAAATTTGGGAGGGAGGGAGTTCGGATTAGGAGTGAAGGAGTGAGGCTTACAGAACGTTGGTCGCGTCATCTATGGACCAGAACACGAAATCATCGTCAGTGCCATAGGGATGCATGACGTGGATGGGGAGCGAGGGGATCTTTGCGAGGGCGAAGGCAATGAACATGACGGCCATGCGAAAGTGGAAGGACGACAAACGAGTGTCACCATGTTTCTCGCTGAGAAGAGGCGTCTCGTTTGCGATGGTGATGTCTTCAGCGTTGCTGACAGGACAGAAACCGAGCCATAATTCAGTGGCCTGGCCAGTGCCGATCGCCATCATAGAACCGGTGGGATCGAAGCCGAGTTTACCGAATTTTGCACGGAACTGAGTGGAACGAAGGCGAAGGTTGAGAGTCAAAGTGAAAGTATGATCAGACAAGGTCTTGGGAAGGAATGCGTGAAGGCCGATCGAACCAGATACTACGAGAATGAAGTCGAGGAAGTGGCGGGAGCCATCCCACAAAAGCTTGTAGTCATCGGAGTTGAACTTGAGGTCAGAGTCGATGGATAAGTTGATGCGACGGTGAAGAAGGGTGATGGCTGCGGAGCGATTCTTTGTGCGAAACATTCGCTCGAGGGCAGACAACTTGATGTTGGCGACAGGAGTTTGCTCCCAGGTAGGACCTTCAGCCTGAGCGCCGTCCTGATGCAAGAACAAGGAATCTAAGACAGACTCTTGAGGGACGGCATCATCTGGATCGACTTCCTGGGTGAGAGGAACCTCGTCGAGGTTGAATGGAGAGGCGATATTGGCGAAGACGTCGTCGACGTCTTCATCGAAGTCGACAAAATCACTATTGCAACTGATGGACAAGGATGAGCGAAAAACGATTGAATATAAGTGAACGGAACGTACTCAGAGCTTGCCATGTTAATGCAGGAGGGGGATATAGAGACGACGAAGTCAAGGAGGGAATGAGCGAGCGCTAGAGGATGTTTTGAAGCTTTAAATTTTAGTGAAACAGGGTGGACGGAGGGTAATATTTGAATATTTGAAATGTCTTGAGGATCTCAAGGGTTGCATGGATGCGATCGCATGCAGTGTCGTTTGAGTTAATTGGTTTGCTCTCTCGGTTCCGTTGATCGAGTGATCGAGGGTCTATCCACTTTTGCGTTAGCTGGAGGTTGACTTGGCTTCCTGTATGTCTGGGCGCTTCAGCCTTAAGTGAGGTCGCTCGCATATGATATGAACTTTGGAATGCTGGTATACCTTGGCATAATGAATGGCATTGCGTCGGGGCTGAGGATGATTGCTTGACAATTGCATTGCATTGGGGAGCCCTGGTCAGTAAATTGGTGAAGCAGCGATATTCATCGGTGAACCAATGATATTCCTATGCGGACATGATGTTTGCTATACAGGATGTGAAAAAAACAAAGTAAAGGAATGCAAACGAACATATAATATAAGTCTGGCACCGAGCGTGAATCGGGATCGGCGGGATCACATTGGTTTAGATCGGTATATGTTGCTGTGTATCGTAATTGTAGTGAAAAGAAGCATCGGCCTTACAACATAGTGCAATGACTACCGATAAGTGAGTCTCACCGGTGTAGTGATGGGATGCGTAGCATAAGTTCAACGAGTGAAAAATACAGACAATGTCAGACATGCATAGACGAGATCCTTAGTTATTTGATTTGATGTTTAACTAACGGCCTTACAACATAGTGCAATGACTACCGATAAGTGAGTCTCACCGGTGTAGTGATGGGATGCGGAGTATAAGTTCAACAAGTAAAACAACGCAGACATACAATAGACGAGATCCTTAGTTATTTCATTTCATTGTACTGGGCTTACAAAATAAGAGCACAATATCTACTACTATCTGGGTCTCGCTGGTGCATTGATGCGATGGATAGTATAAGTTGTGAAAGTGAAAGAAATATGTGGGATCCTTACTTATTTCATTTGGGCTTGTAGCACACAGAGCGGGATGCACATAAGTGAGGAGCAAGGACATCATCAATTATCATTGTCCAAGTATAGAAGCACATTGTACATTGTACATGAGAGATACGAACGAAACGCAAACGCTGAACGCAAGAGAAACACAGTTGAATATGTAGGATGTTACAAAAGACGGTACATAGTTGAATATGCACTATGAGACACAAACGCATTTAATGAAAACGAGCGAAAATGAAACGACAAACGGCAAACGGATCACATGGTGGGCATGTGTAGCTCCTCCTCCTCAGCGCCGAGATGGCCCAAAGCCGGACGTTTGGCTTTCTTCCTGTTCTTGGGAGGAGTCAACACTAAGGGAATGAAAAGCGAATGAGTTGTGAGACTAGCAAGATGAGATAGAACACGTACTGGCTTGGTTAACAGAACGTTTGGTCGAAGTAGAAGGGACTTCGGACGGTGAAGGATCGATGCTGGTGCCCGCGCGACGACGGGAAGAAGGGGGTGCAGCACGGGCGCGGGACGGTAGAGGAATGCTCTGACCGCGAGATGCCTTGCCCAAGTTTCGTGCTAAAGATGGGTTCGGTTCAGGTTTACGAAGAACGTGATTTAGGGGAACGTACCACTGCGACGACGACCGTTGCCATCCATCTCGTTCGCGAGATCCACGGGGTCGATGATGGACGAGGGCTCAGGCGGGTCCCCATCCAACGACGTAAGAGTGCTACCTGCATCGTCATCTCTACGCTCTGTAAATAAGGGTGAGTGCGCATAATCATATGTAACCGGATGCGCAGCTCACCAGCATCTTCGGCACGACCAGGTTCGTCGTCCGTAGGTCGTTCGATGTCCGTACCTGCAAGTTAGTGTAAATGCGCATCGAGGGACGTGTGGGGATGCGCAACATACCGACAGATGCAGCAGGTGCATCATCATCATCCGCTTCCTGTGTAGGTTGCGACGTCTCTGTGTATAACATGTTAGTGCGCATCCTGGACCATACAAGGATGCGCAAACGTACCGACAGGGGTGGTGGTCACATCGTCTGTGTGTATGGTGAGTGCGCATCCTAGGATGATTCAGGATGCGCATACTTACCGACTACATGTGTCTTCTTTTTAACCCGGCTTGGGGCGTGGCTTCGGACGTGCGTTGTCCATCTCAGCGTGAGGTGCTGGTGGGTCCTCCGACTCCGCACTTGGTTTCCGGGAGGTGTGCTTGTCAGAGGCACTAGCGTCCTCGTCGACGGGTGCCCTCTTCTTTGACGACCTAGTGATCTTTGACGACCGGGAGCGTTCGTGGGGGTGATGACTTCGATACCGTCGGACAGTATCGGACAATGCGTCTGAAGCCTTCGCCTCTCGCCTTTCCCTTTCCCTTGGCCTTGGCCGTGGTCTTGGCCTTCTGCTTCTTCGATGTCTATCACCGGAGCGGGCTCGTCATCGCACTCTGCCTTCTCCATCTACTCGCCACGCTATAGGGTGATGATCGACGGACAAGTTAGCTTCTATACAGAGCGTCCAAGAGAGTACATACACGTGAATATACCGTGTACTCGTCGAGTTCCCCCCTTATTTTTCGTGATCTTTAGCTGCTGTATATCGTCAAAGTCGTGGAAGGAGACAACTTTGTCGTTGTCATAGATCGTACGCAAACGAAGACGGGATGAGCTGAGTATGAGTGCCTACAGGATGGGACATAAGTAACGCGTGTTTTGGCGCATAGTCGAGATGGTCCGTGATGCGCAAGTTGACTTACATTTACTAGCTCGTGAAGTGCATCCGCTACTTCCTTGCAGAGGGGGCTCTTCTTGCCCCGGGCAGTGCGAGCGATGGCCAGGTTGGCGACTTGCTTCTGGGATCTTGAGAATGACCTCGCGGTCTTCTCTTTCAGATGCAAGTCGCCTCTGCGTCTTTCAATCTGTTCCTCTTTGCACCTCCTCAGACGTCTCAAGCGGGCGGCTCGTAGCATCGGGAGATACTTCGACGCAATCGGGGAAGTTCCATAACTTCCGAGGGCCTAGGCCAACCGTGCTCTTCGATCCTGCAGGGACGAGCGTAAGTTGAGTCGTGATCTGACAAGTCACCATGGAATTTTGCAGGAGGCCCCGTAACGAGGCGATCGCAGGATGGTTCACGATCTCCGGTCGATATTCGTCCACAAAGGACCCCTCCAGCATGATCGCCTGGATCCGAGGGCATGATCTTCCCGGAGCGGGTTCTTGATCGAATTCGGTCGAGTCCAGTCCCAGCCGGGTCGCCAATCACCGCAGGCATCCCAGGCAACTTCATGCTGGACGGCGGCATGCTCTGCGGGCCTTTGCCTGCCCTTGGCTTGATGAGGTTGTACAGAAGCCTGGGCGCTCTGCTTGCTATCTTCCGGCGCTCTTTCCCACTCCTTCTTGAACGCCTTCTTATCGGCAGGCCGCGAATTCATCAACGCTTGCGTGTCCGCCGTCGACATCATATTGTGCAATCGCAGCACAGATGTCGTCCGGCTCCGCCATAACGAACTCCAGACCTTGTGGCGATGTCCGGTAAGCTTTTCAGTCTCATTATCATCAAGCAGCGCACTCACATTAGAGACAGCCTGGTCCGTATCGATGTCCGGCGTGCGTTCGATCACACGGAAGATCGACTCCGTCGCATCGTCGATCGTATGACTGTTCGGACAGTTGATCCGGTGCGTGTCGATCAACGGCTCGAACCATCGCGAGCACTTACCGGTCGAACGGTCAGCGTAACCTTGTGCGTCGTTTCAACACTCACCTCCTTCATCCCCTCAGACACATCCTCCAACGACTTCCAAGCATTGTCCATCACCGTCCCAGTCATCAACGGCATCGGGACGTGAACACCTTCCACGGGAACGAGCCACAAGCACACCCGAGCCGTCACGGAATCGAGCCATACTTTGTCGGCCTCTGCTCGATCAGACTGTTGACGCGAGGTCCACGCGTTCCGTAGAATCTTCGTGACCTTGCCGCGGTACGTACCTATCGCTGCGACATAGTCATCATTATAGGTGTCCATGGGCCCTTTGAATCGAGCGAATGCCTCTGCCGCCGCCTCATCGATTTCAGGTACAAGTTTCGTGAATATCGTAGGGTCCCCGGGGTGGCCTTTGAGCAGAGCAGCCCGCAGCTCGTCGAAGCGTTCCATCAGTGCTGCAGCGTTCGGTCCGCCCTCCTTAGCTCTATTGATCAGACTGTTGATTTCTTCGTATGTAGGAAACACGTCCTTCGATGCCAACCACCGTAGGATATCCATCTCATAGTTCATGTACTCAGTGTACACCTGAAATAAATGTTAGTCACCAATCACCTCGATGAACGCTAAGATCTACTCGCCCCCATGTTGACATCAATGTTTTTTGCCAGCCAACGCAACGTGAGCTCTGGGCGTGGGCGATAATGAGACCCCATCGGAAGGATGTTTCGCATGAGGCACATCATAAGTCTTTCAAGATGCAGTACCCTCGTAAGTTTCGAGTTCACCTCCTTGTCGGGTTTCGTTCTTGACGTCTGCAATACCTTCAACGCAGCAGCCTCTCCATCCCGATGGTATGCGTCCTGCATGTTTCGCAACGTCGACACCAGAAGTTCCTCTGGTGTCTCGTTGTACACGTGCAACGTCTTGTTGCGACTCAGGTGTCGGGCGAGTACTGGCCCGTCCTTCAAGAGTATGTCTGGAGGGTCGTGTCAGTACTCGCTTGACATTCAATACTGCGCATCCTCTGATGTGACGCGATGCGCAGACTATATACACCAGTGCATCGCCCGGTGTACAAGTGTATATAGTCTGCGCATCCATGGATGGACCTAGATGCGCACAAGTGTACATGTGCATGTGCACCACATGCTGCGCATCTAGGCACATCAATGGATGCGCAGATCGTATGTGTTCAATGCCAGTGTCTGCGCATCGAACATCATACGATCATGCGCATCGTATGTCCATCGGAGGGAAGGAGGAGAGGGATCGTATGGGACATGCTTACCTCGATCGTACAGGATCACTCCCCATTTCCCATTCCTCTCCATCGTCCCCTTCAACTCGGCAGTGCTCTCACGAAGCTCAGCGTGTTCCGCGACCTGCACTTCTGTCGGATTCGCTATCTCCTGCAAACGCTCCAGCTTCTTCATCGCATGCTCCAGGTCCTCTGCCTGTGCCTCCGCATACTTCCTCAATGCTGCTACTCTGTGCTGCCCCGACGCTAACACCAGCGGTTCGAGATCCTGGAACCGTACGTGCGTCAGCGTCGATCCGTCGTGCCAGTCCCCTCCGAATGTTTGGTGTGTCGATAGCCGTTTGCGATCGATGATGATCGCAAGCGCGTTGTCCTCCTTCATCGCCTGGATCCCGTGCACCTCGAACGACGCGATCATCTTGTTGACCTCCGTCATCTTCTGAGGTCGGTCATTGTACATACCGAAGATCAACGGATTCTCCATCTCCAGGATATTTACCATCCCAATCCCAATCCGTGCCTCTGCAACACGTTTGTCCAGGGCCTGCACTTCCCCAGCAACGTCGTACTTCGGTGCCATCGCTTCAACTGGACGTGTGTCCATCCGGAACGCGTTGCTTGTCTGTGCCGTCTCATTCTTCTCAATGTAAGTCAATCCCGTTACTCATTTACAATTCACTGTACTTACTGTTGTTTCTGCCGCGGTTTTCTTCTTTGGAGGCATGGTACGTCCTTTGAGACAACGCTGGTGCTGGAATCCTTCGCTGGTGAGTTCTAATCTTTTATCGATCTTTCTTTCTCAACTTATAACTAACTCACTCCGCCCCCGGCCCTAAATTGCCTCATGTTCCGCCATGCGCGCTTATCTTCTGATCCGTGTTTCATATTTATCCCCTTTGTCCTGTCACTCTTTTATTGTCATTGGTTGCTAATAATAGTTCTTATATCATATTCCTTACACCTTGCGCATCCAGTTTCATCACTTTATGCGCATATCAATATCCGTATATCTTACTTACACTTATATGTTTATTAATATCTATATCTATATGCGTTTGCGCATCCATGTATGTACCTACATGCGCAAGTCATATGATAATATACTTGCAATACATGTTGCGCATACTTTAGTGTATCGATATGCGCACGTATCAGTGTGTGACCATCAATATTTCATTTCATCTGTTGTATTTTATATATGCCACAATAATCATGCATGGTTTTTGGTACCTTTGATTTTGAAATCGGTAAAAACCACCTCCTAACCCGAACCCACTTACAAAAGCCCTATATAATATTGATTTCCTTGTTGGTGGCTGGGTCTCGAGGAGGGAGCGAGGGAAGATCGATGGGTTGCCTAACATCATAATCAGGGGAGTCGTATAAGAAGTCATGAACGGAGAGAATTTCATCGACTGGGATCGGCCGCCATTTTCGCACAGGGAAACAGCTACGAAGATATATTATGAAGGGTGGCAGGAGATCGATGTGAAAGTGACTTACCCTATGTCGGTGGCAACCGCCATTGACAAATAGCGGATATGGGTGTAATCGCGTTCCATATTCCAATTGCGTGCCTCGACTCGCAGAGCGTGCTGATCGGAACTGGCGATCGGCTGGTTCTGTCCATAACGACATGCAATAGACAGTGGAGCGTGCTGCTGCAGCCAGCCATCAGCAGTCCAATGGGAAGGGGCATCAGCGACCCAATCGTCCCACTCAGACTTAATGAGGTGGTCCAAAGCTATGGCGTCCTGCAAACGTAAAGAGATGGTGCGCTGCGCACTGAAAATGACCGCATCATGTCATGGCTTGGAATGCGCAGATTTTGATGAAAATACATACCATACGTTCGTAGCGTCATCCAATTTCCACTGATGGAAGTCCTCATGAGTGCCATAAGGATGCATGACGTGGATAGGCAGGGCTGGAATCTTGGCGAGAACGAATGCGAGAAACATGACAGCCATTCGATACCTAATGGATGTAAGACGCGTATCACCGTGTTTCTCACTGAGGAGAGGACTCTCGTTTGCAAGGGTAATATCCTCGACGTTGCTAATAGGGCAAAAACCAAGCCACAATTCTGTGGAATTGCCGGTGCCGATCGCCATCATGGAACCTGTAGGATCGAAACCAAGTTTACCGAATTTTGGACGAAACTGATGGGACTGCATGCGAAAAATTGAGGGTTAAAGTGAAGTTATGGTCGGAGAGCGTCTTGGGAAGAAAAGCTTGAAGGCCAAGAGAGCCAGAGACGACGAGAATGAAGTCGAGGAAGTGACGAGAGCCATCCCATAACAGCTTAGGGTCATCGGTGGCAAACTTGAGGTCGGAGTCGATGGAAAGGTTAATACGACGGTGGAGTACTTGATGGCGGTGCTCCGATCTTTAGTGCGATGCATGCGCTCGAGGGCGGAGAGCTTCAGGTTGGTGACGGGAGTTTGCTCCCATGTTGGACCGTCGTCCTTGGCACCTTCCTGGTGTAAGAATAAGCCATCGAAAATGGCCTCTTGAGAGACAGCATCGTCAAGATCGACTTCCTGCGTCGGAGGGACGTCGTCGAGGTTGAATGGAGAGGTTGAATCGCCAAAAAGTACCATCTTGATTATCCTGGAAGTGGATATCATCGAAGTCAGAGCTGTTGAAGGAGCGTGAGCAAGAAGATATAGACAGAAACGCAAATGCAAAGAGTTACTCAGACAAGGAATCAACAGATGAAGGCATGTTAGCGGTAGGAGATGATAGAGAACTTAGGATGCAAATCGACAGGCAAACTGCCAGACTGCATGGTGATATAAGGTCCAAAAACGACACAGGGTCGGCGGACGACAATGTCTGAAATGTAACGTCATACCTGTAAATTAGTTAAAATGCGGAAGCGGCGTCGATCATG
>JABCPV010000620.1:0-14075 GCA_016584345.1 Suillus ampliporus | reverse complement strand
CGACTCGCGATTGTAACGATATAAGTTAGACATCAGGAAAAAACCTTTGACTACACGGAGCTACATAGTACGTGTATCAGCTGTACCCCAATGTGTCAAGTCCTCACTACACACAGCTACATATTCACACGGCTAGCTACATAGTCCTACATAGTCACACAGCTAGCTACATAGCGCTACAGCCACTACTGTAGCAAAAAGCTACAGGCGCTATAGCCTACTACAGACTAATACAGGTGCTGTATAGTACAACAGGAGTAGCATATACAAGCTACAGCTAGCTACACAGTCCTACTACTATAGATCTATACATGCTACAGCTAGCTACATAGTCCTGCTACTATAGATCAATATAAATCACGCTCGAACCCAAAAAAAATGAAATCAATTATATTCAAGGCGCACAACCATGCATACGCTCGCGAGAATCCAGCGGCCTCCTAAAACATTAACATTGACCGTCACCGACTTCTACATCTTGACAATCATCCCCTCGTGCTGCCCGAGTCTCAAGTTCATACTCTCGTATTGCATCATCGAAAATCTCATCTGCGAACCTATCAACAGTCACTCGTGTGCTGATTGGATTGACACCAGCATGGAACCTATCAATCAATATTTATTAGAATCACGATCCACACAAGTACTTAGACACTCACCGGGCGACGTCGAGAAGATTGTTAGAAATTCTACCCAGTAGTTTGTAGGCAGCCGTCCGCTCTTCAAAACGTCGCAAGGACTCGAGGTGCACCGCGTAGACGGGAGAATAAGCGATGGATGCGAATTTAATGTCTTCCCTCACTCCTGTGATCCACTCGTCAATACAACATTCTATCTGTTAGAATTCAGCTGCCACGGCTAATATCAAACGGCTCGATGATACTAACCACTGTGAGTACAAGCGCCATCATCTCCACAGGCAAAGGGTCGAAGTATTCAGCATAGACTATGCCTTCGTCAACACAGTTCGCAAACCACATGTCATTTATTCCTGACTGGATTAAATCAGACTTGTATACGCCGGATTTCATTTCCCAATCCTATAACTCGCCTAGTCAGACAACAACGAACAAAGCTCAAGCAGACATACCTTAAAAAACAAAGGACGCCCCTTCCTTGAGTCCCTCGGCCAAGGTACGGTTTGCTCGAACCGCCCCAATAGACCGGCTTGCACGGAAGCCGTAAAACGAGGCTGTGAGACCCCGCATTTTCGTCTTGAGTTCCCCGCGTACATGTGAGGTACGTCTCGTCATCTACACAGCAAACATGACATCAACCGGGGACACACAATGTGCTGATTGCTCACCATTTTAACCAATGAAGGTGTTAGTTGGACTGAAATTCCAGCCACTCCCAAAGCCTCACGCCACGCACGCCTGGCTAGCTTAGTCTCGATGATGAGGGACTCGGGAAAAGGCAATTGAGTGACGATCAGACACCGGTAAATGGATGTGGCCGTGGTGAGGACATCCTTAGTGACCTCGTCGAAATCCCCGGCCCTTAATCGCCCGGTCGAACTTTTGATGATCCTGGGTATGATTTCTTCGCTGCCAGTGTCCTCCACTTTGGTTGTGGACCAGACCGCTTTGACATGGTCGTGGACAGCGTTAGGGACCTCCCAGACAGACTCAGTACTTTCATTATGGGTTTGGCTGCCGTCGCTGTCTTTATCGTTGTCTTCATCGTTGTCGCTGTTGCTGTTGTTGTCGCTGTTGTTGTTGTTGTCGCTGTTGTTGGCGCTGTTGTTGGCGCTGGATGGGCGAACACGTGGAGAAGCTGCGAAAAGATAGTTAGTCCACGTTCACCCCAGTAAGATTGTGTACCTTTCTTCGAGTTAGTAATGGCCTTACTCATCCTTGATGGTCCTAAGATGACAGGTGGTGTCTTGCTTGCGCTAAATGTGAGAGCCCGCGGTGTCGGAGGTACACTGCGATGCGAGAACTATTGTGTAATTGTGAGCACTTGAGTACGTGGAAGAATATGAACCTGACCATGGTGTCTTCGTCCTGGTCAATGTCGCTCAGCAGCTCAGCGGGCTCAACTTCAAAGGCTTGAGGATTCGACCGGTATTGAGTCCGCAGCGCCTTTAGTTCGTGCTTCTTGACCTTGGCTTCTGAGGCTCTCTTACGGTCTGGACCTCGACGAGATTTTAAAACAATTGAGTAGAGATAAGCCCAACATGCATTAAGAAAAGACACAGAGTTGCTTACTTCGATAAGTTTCTTTTTCGGTTGGTCGACGGCGACGAATGCTTGCGGTGCGTCCAGCGGTGGATACCATCTGCGCGCATAGGTCATCCTGGGCTTGCAAGATTGCCTGTTGGGAACCCCTTCGAGAGGCGATATTTCCTGCCATGATTGAGGGTAGGATGCAACAAAATTAAAACAGGAAAAATACCTTTTAAATACCCTTGCCACGGTGTCTGATCAACAGACCACATTGACTTCTGTTGATTTCGAAGTTAGAGTTTGTATCTGACCAAGCAAAGTCAATGCAACAGCATAAAAAGAGTGAAAAAACGCTCGAAAACGAACACCTACAACAGACAACCAAAATGCCCCAATAGTAAGTGGCAAGCTCATCAGAGACTCACCATGCATTGACCAAGGTCCCAGTCCGGTCTTCTCGCCATTCAGCGAAGTGAAAGAAAATGAGCTTGAAGTCACCCAAAAGTGGGTTCCTTCGATAAATGTCGTGACCCGCGCTGACCATCAAGTAGGCTCGTACCTCCTCCAAGTCGGCCATTCCATGTAGTCAAGGCTCCAGCGCGGGCTAAGGAGGGACCAGCACGAGCTAAGGAGGTACCACAAGGTCCACCAGAGCATCATTTTCCATTGCAGCCATTTCGTCAGACGCCAGGACCCATCATGGCTTCTCAGACTTACCTGCGAACCCTTGTCTTAGAACGCTGGGATGCGGAGATCAGGCGTTGTGATGACGCGTGCAAAGCACAACTCACTGAACGTGTCCCAGGGCCTTTGACCTACCAGACACTTATCCGAGAGTTGATATTCGGGCGCTGGTGCGCTGAGAAGCAGCGGTGCCAAGAGGCACGAAAAGTCCAACTATTGGAACTCCTCCTTGCAGCTCATGGTATCACTAGCCTGGTTTAGTCTGTAGCAGTTAGTCATGGTTGGTTGAAGAGTGGAGTTAGTTAGGGTTAGTAACCTAGGCCAACGAGGAATTTGAAATGAGAAAAAAGTCCAACAGAAAAGCCATGCGAGGCGTTAGCACAAGAAGAATAAGTAAAAGACAGCGAAGGACGTCAACACAAGAAGAATAAGCAAAAGACAGCGGATGACGAGCGAAAGAAAAGCCATGTGATGCGTGAATGAGGCGGCAAGGCGAATAAAAGCAAAAGATAGCGAAGGACGTCAACACCAGAAGGATAAGTTAAAGACAGCGAAGGGGGAGCAAAAGAAAAGTCATGCGATGTGTGAATAAGGTGGCGCAAGGCATTTGAAATGAGAAAAAGAGCAAAAGAAAAGCTATGCGATGCGTGAACGAAAGGATGAGCAAAAGAAAAGCCATGCGATGCGTGGACGATGCGTGGATGAAGCAATGAGCCAAAGAAAAGCCATGTGATGCGTGGACGAGGCGATGAGCAAAAGAAAAGCCATGCGATGCGTGGACTGCGCGGCAAGGCGAACAAGAACAATTGGGACCTAACAAATGGAGTTGTGAGACAGCGAGGCGAACAAGTGCAATTGTGACTAACCAATGGAGGGTTAAGGCCTAGCAGAGTAGACGAGGGGAATAATCTAAAGGAAGAGGTCAAAAGGAAGTTGGACGGGGATTAATGGTGACGCACAGTTATATCCGTGATTGTAGTCGGTGTTTGTAGTTGGTCGTTACGTGCTGGTAAACAGGGTATTAGGATCTAGATGGTGAAGTTTGCAAAGACGAACCAATAATGCCTCACTGTACATTTTGCGGTAAGGTAACGACTACGGCTGGGGGGCTCAAGAGGCATATCGTGGGGCATCCTGAATGCCGAAGGGAGTGGATATCAATTATTGAAGACACAGATGTAGAGAACCTTGACGCACCAGACACAGCACCAGGCGATGTTCACATGCGCTCGTCACCAGACGTTGGACCACAACCCTACAGTTAGGAAGAATCGTCGGGTTACTGTGAAGAAGTCAATGACGTGACGCAACATCTGGCCAGTATTTTGAATCCCAGCCAGGCGCGGGCTGGGCGCAGCACCAAGGGGAGACCGTGTTTGAAAGGTATAGAAAGCAACGCGAAGAGGGCGAAGAACCGTGGGCACCTTTTGAGAATGCGTGAGTGTTCAATCCCATCAGTGTGGCCAAGCATATACTGAAAGACGACTCACCAGAGAAGAATGGAG
The DNA here is from genome assembly GCA_016584345.1 of Suillus ampliporus. NCBI lineage: Eukaryota > Fungi > Basidiomycota > Agaricomycetes > Boletales > Suillaceae > Suillus > Suillus ampliporus. The sequence continues at coordinate 9,718 of JABCPV010000620.1, read as the reverse complement.
TCTAGCCCAATGGCTAGTCAAAAACCTCGGCCAAACACAGACCGATGAATATCTGAAACTACCCATAGTAAGTTCCAAGCGTTGATCAAAGATTTGAACTCACCTTGTTGATATGTTTTCTAGACTCAAAACCGCTCAAAACTTCCCTTTCACAACAATCGTTCGTTCTTGCAAAAGGGTAGATGAACTCCCGCATGGTCCAGCGTGGAGTTGTAATATGGTCACCGTGCGCGGTAAGCGTGAGGACGAGAATGGAGAGTTGTTGGAAGAAGAAGTTGAATTATGGAGTCGAGATCCAGTTGAATGTGTGAAGGAATTGATTGGGAACCCTTCTTTTAAGGGCGGATATGGCCTATAACCCAGCCAGAGCTTTTTTCTGATCCTGCGGGGGAGCACAGAGTTATTGACAAAATGTGGACAGCGGACTGGTGGGCTGAGAAACAGGTAAGCTTGTGCCATCAAGGAATAAAATGAACTGACCGGACTGACATGGCACAGAAAGCTTTACCTGATGGTGCGACAATAGCTCCCATCATTCTAGCATCTGACAAAACCTCGTTGTCCCAATTCCGAGGGGACAAGACATCATGGCCGGTATATATGTCTATCGGCACATTGCCAAAGCCAAAAGGCGTCAGGCGTCCGCTACGAGCGACAGTGCTAATTGGGTACTTACCTGCAGGCAACTCGACTGCTTTACTCCGGACGCGCGCTCCTTAGCTGGGCATCGACTCTTCCATCATTGCATGGTTTGCTCCTTCATCCCTCTCATCCTGCTGAAATAATGGGCGTCGATATGGTGTGCGCTGACTCGTGGATTCGACGTGTCTATCCGATACTGGCCGTGTACGTCTCTGATTCCCGAACAATGCCTGGTGTCGTGTTGTAAGGAGAATCAATGTCCAAGGTGCGTCGGTGGGAGCGAAGGAGCGAGGAGAGGTATTGGACTCAGGTGATGCGTGATCCTGAGTCCCACTAAAATTATATTGGAAAGACGCAAGAATGGTCAGCACCCACCAGAATTCGAGGAGAATGGGCTACGCGCCATTTACAAACCGTTCTGGGCGGACATGCCTCACTCCGACATTTTCCTGGCCTTCACAACCGGATCTGTTGCACCCAAATTCATAAAGGCGTGTTCAAGGATCATCTAGTTAAATGGTGTGTTGAGATTATCGGGAGGAAGAGATGGACGCACGGTTCAAGGCTATCCCTGATTATCCTGGACTTCGCCACTTCAAAAAGGGTATATCGACTGTGAAGCAATGGACGGGGAGTGAGCATAAAGAAATGCAACGAGTTTTATAGGCTTACTTGCTGGAGCAGTGCCTAGGTATGTGTGAGACGAGTCTTAATGATGTTTGTTGCTGAGTCATGGCTGGCAGTCGGGTCTTGGTGGTGGCGCGTTCGATTCTGGATTTCTCGTATTACGCTCAGCTGCAAATTCACACGGCTGAGTCGCTTGAGGCTCTACAGGCAGCCTTGGCAGGATTTCATGCAAATAAGGATGTCCTCAAGGAACTCGCGATACGTGATCATTTCAATATACCCAAATTACACCAACTCACCCATTATGCCCGGTCCATTTCATTGTTTGGGGCAGCTGACGGATTCAACACAGAACTCCCTGAGCGTTTGCATATAGACTTTGCAAAAGAGGCTTACCGTGCCAGCAATAAACGGGATTATGAGCAACAGATGGTTTTGTGGCTTCAACACCAGGAAGCCGTCTTCTCGCGGGGCAGATACCTTGATTGGCTATTGCAAGAGCCTGCAGGTGGGATGGACTCGCGCTCACACTCCATATCGGATTCAGATTCAGAATCGGACTCAACGTCAGAAGAATCAGAGGCTGCCATTACTCGTGCGACACCCGCTAATAAATTTGCGGCGACCCACATCCTCGCCAAGACACCTTCACATCCACACCAATCTGTTCAAAATCTGGTCCACGCACATGGTGCAACTGATTTTCTGCCAGCTCTCCAATCGTTCCTTGACACGAATCTCCCAGACAACACCCTCATACCAGGCGATCACGACCGTTTCGATATCTATTGTCAAGTCGTTGTTGTGACACCACCTGCTTTTCAAGTTAGCGAGGTTCCGATGTGCAGGCGGGTTAGAGCAACACCAGAGAAACTTGCTTCAGGACGGAAACCTGGTATTCCTGCTCGATTCGACATGGCGTTGATATCGGTTGGTCCTCGCACTTCACACCTGCATACTCTAGATGGTAAGCTTCATTTGGTTTTGGTTTGACGGCAACCTGATTATAGTCTGCTGCAGGTTTGCGAGTGGGTCAAGTCCGTGCTATCTTCACTCTCCCTCGTCAATTTGGCGAATACCCAAGAGCCCTAGCTTATGTAGAATTGTTCACTCCTTTCAGAGCTCGTGACCCTTCATCTCGGATGTGACAGGTGTCGCGCTCAACCCGCCAACTTCGCCGCAATGCGGCAGTCATTCATGTTGATGATATCGTGCGGCCGTGCCATCTGATACCGAAGATGGGAGAGTCTGTGGCCCCGAGGTTGATAGGTGGGAATGCGTATGAAGCAGCTAATGATTTTTATCTTAATGATTTTATCGACGTTGAAATGTTTTGTGCGTCTGTTACAATTATTTAGAAATCAGGGTGTCATTTTATATTCAGTAGACCTGCAAATACTCGATGGTTGCGCTTGTAGGAACCCGGTAGCGCGGCGGTAAATTATGTAGTATACTGTAGCTACCTGTAGCACAATATTAACTCTCGTAGCTACATGTAGCAAACTCGTAACTCCTGTAGGTACCTGTAGCACACTTGTAACTCCGGTAGGTGTATGTAGCGTGGGTGTAGGGTATATAGCGCTATATACCTCTATGTAGCCTAAATGGTGCCTATGTAACACTATGGTACGTATGTAGCTACCACCTTGACTACGACGATCTTGGTTTCTTCCTGATGTGTCGAGTGACAACCTGGTAGCTACTAATCTCGAGGCCTCATACACTAGATAAAACAAGTACCGATCTCAGACTACAATGTCCCTCATACCCACGCAACGGGAGATGGATGCGCAACCAGGTTCTAGTCGGGCTTTCTCTCCAGGCACAGTTTCCTCTTCCAGTATGACCAACTTTGGTGCACGCCATCGTCATGGATCTCCCCGTCCGGCGGCGCAACATGGTGGACATCCGTACATGATGCCTGGGGGAGAACCATCGACCCAGAGGTTGCCTACCTTCTTAGAACTGTTAAATCCACCGCATCTGTGAGTCATGTCGGCTTGTTGTGAAGGTTGCTATTGACATGCATTCTAGTGATAGAATGCCCACTACTGCTGGTCGACTTCGGCGGCGCGGCGTAGCACCCCACCATCCCTGGCCGCAGCCAGCCAGTCCGACTCCAAGGTTTGGATCGAACACTGGAGTTAGCAGTTTTTCAATTGCACATAAGCGAAGATTTCCCGGTCCTCTCAGCACACATCAATCATCTCCGCTTACCAATCTCAATGCTGCCCCCTCCACTCAGCAGATACCTCCAATTCTCATCCCAGACTTAACTGGGCTCATCACCCGATGTGGCCAAGACCCCGTTTCCGGCGGTACATATGGAAACATATACAAATGTATATACCACGGACCAGAGGGCGATGTAGACGTTCGTGCGGATATTGCAGTTCTTCCATGTTCACTAACAGATCACTCACTCGCAGGTTGCCGTCAAAGCAATTCGACCGCAATTCTTCAGTGTCGAGGTAATGTTCCATGTCATGGAATAGACAGACGTAATTCAGCTTCCCTAGGTATTTCGGAGAGAGCTCGGGCTTTGGAAGAGGTTGCAACATTCTAATATTTTGAAGTTCATGGGTACGAGTGGAGATTTTGGCTCCTCTGTGGCTCTGGTTGCCCCGTGGATAGTCAACGGCACTCTGACGTCGTTCCTCAAGGAGAAAAGCGAGACCCTTACACTGCGTGATCGCCTTCTTCTGGTGAGAACTTCACAGACGCTCCCGGTTTACGCCCTCGAGCTCATCGTTTCGTGCCCAAGCTCCGTGACATAGCCTCTGGCCTCATCTATCGTGAGTGAACACAGGCATCCACATAGCAAGAATACATAATTGTCTCCCTCAGTTCATACGTTCATCTTCACTGTAGACGGACAGACGTACGTTAACCCGATCGTTCACGGAGACCTCACTGGTGTAAGGTCCCTCGCTTGTTCCATCCCTCATACTGATGATCGACTACAAGACCAATGTCCTCATCGGTAGCGATGGAACTGCATATCTTGCAGATTTTGGCCTTTCGGGAACTTTAACAAAATCGCCCGGCATGACGTACCTCGCGAAGATGAGTTGTCATCCAGGAGCAATGAGGTGGTCGGCTCCTGAGCTTCTTTCTGGGGAAGACTCAACTTCTGCGATCACTACTCAGAGTGACATTTACTCCTTTGGTAGCATTATGCTTCAAGTAAGTGCGTTTCCTTTTGCTAATGCAACTTGCTAATTCATCCTGCAGGTTTTGACGGGAAGTGTCCCTTGGCAGCACTTAACGAATGAGACTGCGATCTTGCTAAAAGTGGTTGAAGGGCAAATACATCCTCGTCCGGACAACCATTGTGTCACCGACCAGTGCTGGAAGTTTATGACCCGTTGCTGGTCTAAGTCACCCATCGATCGGCCTTCTGCTGAAGAAGCACTTCAGTTTGTTGATAGCTCGCTCACTCGCTACGATCAGGGTGGTGCGAGCGGCGGCGGACAGCACCCTGCCTCGGTTCCCGTTTTTATAAACACGCGTCCACTTGTTGGCCCGTCCCCTTCATTACCCCCGCAAATGTGGCTTCCCCCCGCGCCCATGCTATCGTCTCGTCCAACCAAGGTTCGGCGCCGTGCAATCGGCGCCAAACATCTGAAGGCCAAAACTATCATAACAAAGGCCTACAGCATCCCTCTTGTTTCACGTGATAACCAGGGATGTCCGTTACTGCCATTCACCGTCGGCATCATGACAGTGAATCGACTTGGAGAGGTTTGCATGCGAGAGCATTTTCACACGGAACGATACATCTTCCCTGTTGGATACGAGGTGACACGGTAAGCACAAATCTATTCAAAATCAAAATCATGTTCTTAATCATCTCCTTTTAGAAAATATTCCTCGACAGTAGATCCCACCGCAGACGCGATCTACACTTGCTCAATCCTCGACGGCGGGGATGGACCGAAGTTCAAGATCGTCGCATCTGATGTCCCAGATCGTCCTCAGATCGCGGCCACCGCCACTGGCGCATGGTGTACGATTGTGAAGCAAGTCAATACTATCCGCAATCGCAAACACTCGAATGCTGTCTCAGGCCCCGACTTCTTTGGGCTAGGGCAAAACACAATCAGGCACTTGATTCAGGAGCTGCCAAATGCCGATCACCTGCGCGATTATATCTGGCAAAATTTTGTGGAAGGAGGGTGAGTCATTATTCCTATGGCTGGTGTAGCATTTAGAGTCGCTGGAATGGGAGGTGGACTAGCGGGTCGTACTGTTGTTCATGCTGGACGTTCTTTTTCTGTCTCCTCTCATCGTTTGTTTCTTCTGATACGATATGACACAGACCTTCAATAGGCGGTAGCCACGCGGTCGTCGTTTCTGCACTTCCACAAGGCCAATATAACGTCGCTGATGGTCGCGCTGATGATAGTTCTTCATACAGACACTCTCCCACATCGGCAATCGCAACCTTTTTTCCCCACCTCAATCCACCGACACTCTAAGCATCCACGAGTACCGCTTTCCTCCACAGAGGGATGTCGAAGATAGGCGCTTTGGTACCTTTCCGCTGGAGGAAACGTGACGGAAAACCAATCTGGACTTTATGTTTCTGCCAAATTTCCACCACTGTTTTCCTCCGGCAGAGAGATGGCTGTTTTTCTGCTTTTCCGCCAGCTCACCGACACCTTCTGGACCATTAGTATCTGATGGCGGATATCTTGGGTCTGGAAGGCCTGGTCGACCACAGCTGCAATTATTAATATTATATCGTACTGCTCAACTTAAAATGGCAATTGAGCTTGCAATATTAAATGAATATTATTGAATACTAAGTAATACAATTCGCTCATGTATATACTTGTACGCCAGCACCATAGCCAACAGGAATGTTTGCAATACGGATGTAGTCTGTGGGACATGAAGGTAAGGGAGGAAGTGATTGGGACTCCCAAAGTAATGGCCTACCGTGTCCGTACCGGCTAAGATGCCGAATTCGCATCAAGTAATAAATTCTGTCCTGATGAAAAAACCCTTACCTACGTATCCCGTCAATGCAACTGCCTTCATTGTGTCTTCGTCAGCGCTGTCGTCAGCTTGACTGAGGAAGTCAGTAACCAGTGAACGGGAAGCAGTACCACTCGCCTACAAGCAAGCCGGTCAGGCGAAAACATCTATGCACGATGCGCAAACGTACCACCTGTGCCTTCACCTCGTTGAAGGGTTCGTTCAAAAGTTGCCGAGATAATTCTCTACTACGTCCCATCAAGGCAAAGGCTCCACGAAAGCACCACGTCGGCAACTTTTCGACTGCAATCACCATGCTAAATGTTAAAATCGACGTCGTCGACAGCATTGAGGGACTCACGGAACGTAAAGGCTATGAACATGATAGCTCACTCGGGAGAAATAATATGTTGCCCAATATCATTGAGTTCATTCGCGCGGGCAAGGAATGAGTCTCTCTTTTCGCGAGAAGTGTGTCCGTATGTCACGGCCGTGATCAGGGATGCTGTGTATGTTGTTTGATTGTCAACTGGACCAGACGTCAAAAACCAATGTGTGTTCCCGCAAGTCACTGGTGACATCCAAAAGATTGATGACTAGTTCATTCGCGTGGCGAGAGTACATCTCGTGGTATGAGACAGAGGCTTCGGCCCTGAAGATTGATGGAAGATCTTGCGATGACGTCACAAAGCCTCGCCATACGGAAGGGACACAGTATTGAAACCCAGTCCAGATCTGCCTTGTTAGCTGATCAAGAACTGGCCGAACGATAACCGGCAAATCCGCAAGACATACAATTCATTAGTACGAACAACGGGGCGATCCGAGTAAATTGGAGAACGTTTGTACAACAACTCTCGCGCGATCGTTTCGGAGTTTATGATGATGAAGTTGATCCCAGTACCGAATTCACATCAAGTGATAAATTCTGTCTTGATGAAAAAAACCCTTACCTATGTAATCAATGCAACAGCCTTCATCTTGTCTTCGTCAGCGTTGTTGTCGGCTTGACTGAGGAAGTCAGCTACTAAGGAATGTGAGGCAGTACCATTTGCCTACATGCAGGCAGATCAGGCAAAATTTGATGCGCAAACGTACCATCTGTGCTTTCACCTCGTCAAAAGGCTTGTTCGAAAGCTGCTGAGATACGTACTGGATGAATCAGTGGTCCTGTCAACACGTATGGGTGAGGCCATACACGGTGATAAGCCAGATAGTCAGCATGCAAGATGAGAGCAAGATGGATTGAAACTCCGTCAGCACCTTAGATAAGTGTTTAGCAGATCGGGACTGCGGCGAGCGCGACAGTAAATCGAGGGGTCAAGTTTCCGACATCGTCATCACTGCTTCGGTGCGCCAGTGCTCGAGTTTCAGCTCCCTACGTGTGTATCGACTCTGATATTACTCGATGTTAAACTCATTGCGAGACCCTTCACAGTGACATGGCGCAGTTGTTCGTCAACAGCATAGCAGACGATGTGGAAGAGTCTCGAGCGGCCTTGCAGCGATATTCCCCTGGCGATTCTCGTCGATCTGCGTGTCTCCATAATCTTGCCACACATCTTCACAACAGATTCAATCAGCGGGGTGTCACATCTGACCTTGATGAAGCTATTGAGCACCATCGGGCTGCACTGCTCCTACGTCCCCTCCGGTCATTCTGATCGATCCGCGTCTCTCAACAATCTTGCCGTCAGTCTCACAAGCAGATTCAAGCAACGGGGTGTTCCGTCTGACCTTGATGAGGCTATTGAGCTCCATCGGGCTGCACTACTCCTCCGTCCCCCTGGTCATTCTGATCGATCAGGGTCTCTCAATAATCTTGCCATCAGCCTTCAAGCCAGATTTGAGCAGCGCGGCGTTCCGTCTGATCTTGATGAGGCCATTGAGCTCCATCAGGCTGCACTGCCTCCTCTGTCCCCCCGGGGATTCTGATCGATCAGTGTCTCTCAACAATCTTGCTAACGGCCTTACAGACAGATTTAAGCAGCGTGGCGTTCCGTCTGACCTCGATGAAGCTATTGAGCACCATCGGGCTGCACTGCTCCTACGTCCCCCCGGCCATTCTGATCGATCCGCATCTCTCAATAATCTTGCCGTCAGCCTTACAAACAGATTCAAGCAGCAGGGTGTTCCGTCCGACCTTGATGAAGCTATTGAGCTCCATCGGGCTGCACTGCTCATCTGTCCCCCCGGTCAATCCGATCGATCCGCGTCTCTCAACAATCTTGCCGTCAGCCTTGAAGACAGATTCAAACAGCGGGGTGTCCTGTCTGACCTTGATGAGGCTATTGAGCTCCATCGGGCTGCACTGCTCCTCCGTCCCCCCGGTCATCATGGTCGATCCGCGTCTCTCAACAATCTTGCTAACGGCCTTACAGAAAGATTCAAGCAGCATGGCGTTCCGTCTGACTTTGATGAGGCCATTGAGCTCCATCGGGCTGCACTGCTCCTACGTCCCTCCGGTCATTCTGATCGATCCGCGTCTCTCAACAATCTTGCTGTCAGCCTTACAGACAGATTCGAGCAGCGGGGCGTCCTGTCTGACCTTGATGAGGCTATTGAGTTCCATCGTGCTGCACTGCACCTCCGTCCCCCCAGTCATTCTGATCGATCCGCGTCTCTCAATAATCTTGCCATCAGCCTTCGAGTCAGATTCAGGCAGCGGAGTGTCCTGTCTGACCTTGATGAGGCCATTGAACTCTATCAGGCTGCACTGCTCCTCTATCCCCCCGGTCATTATGATCGATCAGCGTCTCTACACAATCTTGCCATCGTCCTTCAAACCAGATTCGAGCAGCGGGGTGTCTTGTCTGACCTTGATGAGGCCATCGAGCTCTATCGGGCTGCACTGCTCCTCCGTCCCCCTGGTCATCATGGTCGATCCGCGTCTCTCCACAGTCTTGCGATCAGCCTTACAGACAGATTCGAGCAGCGGGGCGTCCTGTCTGACCTTGATGAAGCTTCGAGACTGTACTTGCAACTCTCCTACCTATCACATGCAGCCTGTAGTAGCGATCTTCGTGCTGCCAAGGCATGGGTAACCTCCGCGGAGAAGCTGAAGCATGGCTCTACATTGATTGCTTATCAGACCGCATTGAAATTTCTGGATCAGCATGTCGCTCTCTTGTCTTCTTCCCCACGCCATTTTGATGTCATCAGGGAGGCCACTTCTTCCCTTGCCACGGATGCCTTCTCGTGCAGTATTCGTCACGGTGTGTTGACGACTGCGGTAGAACTGGTGGAGCAAGGCCGTGCAGTATTCTGGACCCAGTTGGCACGCTTCCGTACGCCACTTGATGAACTTTCCCTGTCAGGTGACACCAGCGCAGCCTTGGCGGAAGAGTTAAAGCGGCTGAGCTTTTACCTGCGTAACACGTTCGATCAGTCTACTGCAGACCAGTCCCCACAAATCCGGCAACTGACCATGCAATGGGATGATGTCATCTCACGCATCCGCATGCTG